>CAUYRH010133058.1:0-10766 GCA_963574655.1 Perodicticus potto
AGTAATATAGGTACTAGTTCTTCTTTAAAGGTTTGGTAGAATTCTGATGTGAAGCCATCTGGTCCCGGGCTTTTCTTTTTAGGGAGATTTTGTATTGTTGATGCTATTTCAGAACTTGATATAGGCCTGTTCAACATTTCCACTATGTTCTGGCTAAGTCTTGGTAGGTGGCATGCTTCCAAGTATTGGTCAATTTTCTTCAGATTTTCATATTTCTGAGAGTAAAGTTTCTTGTAATATTCTTTAAGGATTTTTTGAATTTCTGATGGGTCTGTTGTTATTTCATCTTTATCATTTCTGGTTGATGAAATTAGAGATTTTAATCTTTTTTTCCTGGTTAAGTAAGCGAAAGGTTTATCTATTTTATTGACCTTTTCAAAAAACCAACTTTTTGGTTTATTGATCTGTTGAATAATTCTTTTGCTTTCAATTTCATTTAATTCTGCTCTAATTTTGGTTATTTCTTTTCTTCTGCTTGGTTTGGGGTTGGAATGTTCTTCCTTTTCCAGTTGCTTAAGATGTCCCATTAAGTTGTTAACTTCCTCTCTTTCTGTTTTCTTGAGGAAGGCTTGCAGTGCTATAAATTTCCCTCTTGGACTTAGGCCTTTGCAGTATCTCTGAGGTTCTGATAATTTGTGTCTTCATTGTCATTTTGTTCCAAAAATTTGGTAATTTCCTTCTTAATCTCTTAATGGATATGACCCATCTATCCTTCAGCATAAGATTATTTAGCGTCCATGTTTTTGTATGAGTATGCAGATTCCTGTTGTTATTGAGTTCCACTTTTATTCCTTGATGGTCTGAGAAGATACAAGGAATAATTTCTATTTTTTAAAATTTGCTCAGGTTAGACTTGTGACTAGGATGTGATTGATTTTGGAGTATGTTCCATGGGCTGAAAAGAAGAATGTGTATTCAGTTTTGTTGGGATAAAATGCTCTGTAGATGTCTGTTAAATCCGGTTGTTGAATGGTTAATTTTAAATCTAAAATTCCTTTGCTTAGCTTCTTTTTGGAGGATCTATCCAGCACTCTAAAGGGGTGTTAAAATCTCCAACTATGATGGAGCTGGAGGAAATCAAGTTGCTCATGTCTGTTAGAGTTTTTCTTATAAATTGAGGTGCATTCTGGTTGGGTGCATAAATATTAATAATTATCTCATCATATTCAGTAGTATTTTTAACAAATATGAAGTGTCCATCCTTATCCTTCCTTATTTTGGTTGGTTTAAAGCCTATTGTATCTGCGAATAGGATTGCAACACTTGCTTTTTTCTGCTTTCCATTTGCCTGGAGTATAGATGACCATCTCTTCACCTTGAGTCTATATTTAACTTTTAAGGTAAGATGAGATACTTGTATGCGGCACCTATCTGGCCTGAGTTTTTGTATCCAGTCAGTCAACCTGTGCCTCTTTAGAGAACAATTTAACCCATTCACATTAATTGAGAATATTGATAAGCCTTTCAAATGTCCAGTGGACATTTTGAATCCTTTTGAGAGTGTGGGTATGGCATTTGATCAAAAGTTTCTGAGTAGGTTTACTTTTGTGGTGGAGGATTATGCTGGTCATGATGGAAGATAGGTCTGAGAATATCATGGAGAGCTGGTTTAGTTGTGGCGAATTTCTTCAACATGTGGATGTCATTAAAGTATTTAATTTCTCCATCATAAATGAAACTCAGTTTAGTTGGATACAGGATCCTGGGTTGAAAGTTCTTTTGTTTTAGGAGATTAAAAGTTGATGACCACCCTATTCTAGCTTGAAAGTTTTCAGCAGAGAGATCTGCAGTTATTCTAATGTTCTTCCCTTTGTAGGTAATGGTTTTCTTACGTCTGGCTGTTTTCAGAATTTTCTCCTTCATATTAACTTTAGTGAAATTGATTATGATGTGTCTGGGGGATGTCTTATTTGGGTTGAGTCATGCTGGAGTTCTGAAACTGTCTGCTATCTGAATTTCAGCAACTCTTGGCATGTCTGGAAAGTTCTCTTTCATAATCTCTTGAAGAAGAGCCTCTGTGTCTTGTGAAGCCGCTTCATCACTTTAGGGGTTCCCTATGAGGTGAATATTGGTTTTCTTCGAATTATCCCATGGTTCTCTGAGAGAGTGATCCATTTTTGCCTTCCATTTCTCTTCCTCTTTGGAGGTTTGGGAGCATTTGAAAGCTTTGTTTTCAATGTCCAAAATCCTTTCTTCTGCTTGTTCCATTCTGTTACTGAGGGATTCTACTGTATTTCTCAGATCTTTGAGGACTGCAACTTCTTGTCTCAATGTGTCAAAATCTTTGGTCATTTTGTCTTTGAATTCATTGAATTCTTGAGACATCTTTTGGGACATCTTTTGGATTACTGCTTCAAATTCTAATTCCATCTTTTCCTCCATTCCGCTGATCTTATTTGCTAACTAGATTCTGACATCTCAACCATTTGCCTATGCAAGGGATCTTGTACTGTGTCTGCCTTGTTGTTTCTTGGAGGAGTTGATCTACTCTGATTATTCATATTGCCAGAGTTTTCCCATTGATTCTGCCCCATGATTGTTTTTCACCATTTCCTCTGGCCATATTCAGAGTTGGAAAGATGTCTCTCCAAAATTAGACCCTGGCGGGGTCACTCTATTCTTGTTGGAACTTTGTAGGGAGTGACCGTGTGTAGCTCCTCTGGGACTGCCCCAGCCAGGGAGTTCAGGCTGCGGGAGCAGCTCTGGAGTGTGGCAACCCTGGATCCAGCAGAAGGGCCGTGGATGGTGCACATGGTTCTGGGAGTGCCAGGTACCCGTTGACTTTGGCAAAGAGAGCTCACGGCTCCAGCAGTGTTTGCCTGGAGGAGGGCTCCACACAGAGGCAGGGAGGGCTCCAGTCCCATAGCTTCTGGAGTCCCTGGCCGGGTGGGGCCGGTGCAGAGGAAGGGAGGCTATGGGAGGGAGGACATGGGTTGCATGGCTCCTGGAGCCCCTGGCTGGTGTTAGGCATGCTGAGGCCCAGAAGGCGCAGGGTGTGGGGCCGCGCAGTCACCAGCAGAGTTCCTGGCCGTGGGTGGTGGTGTGGAGGCCCTGCCTGTGCGTAGCGTGGGGCTGCGCGGTCCCTGGGGGACTTCCTGGCTGGGGGCGGACCTGCATAGGCCTGGTGGTTGCTGGCAGAGTCCCTGGCAGAAGGCGGACCTGTGGAGGCCCTGCGGGCTTTGGGTGCAGGGCTGCGGTGGTCAGGGGAGTTTCTGCCCATGGACGGATCTGTGGAGGCCCTGCGGGTGCTGGGTGCTGGCCTGCGGGGTCACTGGGGGAGTCCCTGGCCAGAGGGGACTGGGCTGGCTTCAGGTGTGGGGCATGGGGCCACGTGGTTGCCGGCGGATTTCCTGGCTGGAGGGAGGGAGGCTTGCTGTGGCCCCTCGGAGTCTTTTGCTGGTGGGGCGCTTATTCCAGCAGGCAGGGTATCGGTGCTCAAGAACCTCCTCCCTCAATCTCAGCAGGGTTTAGGCTTCTCATTCGTCAAATGGGGGGGGGGAGGGTGTACTATAAGTTCAGAATGGTGGAGAAAACTTTAGTTCAGTTTTTCTGCCTAGCAAGAGAGTATTCAGAGTCACATCAGGGTCGCTCTGGGGGAAGCAAACCCCATTTCCCACAGCACTCTTCTGTGGGGTGAGACAAGAGGTCCACAGTTCACTGCTTGTCTGTAGAAAACCCACAGGAGCCAACAAAGAGAAAAAAAAAAGAAAACAGAAAAGCAAAAAAACCTCACAGCTTTCTTGGGGGAGGGGACAGGCACTTTTCCTTTCACATGAATTTTGTACCTGAAGCTTGCTTTCTTGGAATCACAACTTGCCTCAGCAGAGGTGACCTGCAGTTATCACTTCTCTCTCTTGGCTGGGCTCCCAGTCATCAGCTTTATTGCACAGTGTCTGTAGGTTATTTTTCCTTTTGGACAAGAGCCTCTTTCAGAAGGTGCTTCCAGTTGCCCATCTTGTTCTGCTCCCCAGGAACACTTTTAGATTGCTAGGGGAACTGCAAAACCTTGAGATGAAACTAACATCTTACAGCCACCTGATCTTTAAGAAACCAAATAAGAACATTCACTGGGGGAAAGAATCCCTATTCAATAGTGTTGAACTGGATAACCACATGTAAAAGACTGAAACTGGACCTGCACCTCTTATCACTTACAAAAATTGATTCAAGGTGGATAAAAGATTTAAATCTATGAGTCATGAAACAATAAAAACCCTCAAAGAAAATGTGGGGAAATCATTGGAAGCCTGGGGAAATATTTTATGAAGAAGACTTACATGGCAATTGCAACAACAAAAATAAACAAATGGGACTTAATTAAGCTGAATAGTTTCTGTACAACTAAGGAAACAACAACCAAAGCAAACAGACAACCTTCAGAATGGGAAAAGATATTTGTATATTATGAATCAGACAAAAGCTTGATAAATAGGATCTATAGAAAACTCAAATTAATCAACAGAAAAAGCCCAGTAATCTCATATATTGCAGGGCAAAAGAGAAGAGTACCTTCTCTAAAGAAGACAGTTCAATTGGGTGGTGCCTGTGGTTCAGTGATTAAGGTGCCAGCCCCATAAACCGAGATTGGTGAGTTTGAAACAGGCCCCAGCCAAACTGCAATAAAAAAATAGCCAGGCATTGTGGTGGGCACCTGTAGTCCTAGCTACTCAGGAGACTGAGGCAAGAGCTGGAGGTTGCTGTGAGCTGTGATCCATAGCACTCTACCGAGGGCAACAAAGTGAGACTCTGTCTCTACAAAAAAAAAAAAAAAAGAAGAAGACAGATGAATAGATAACAAACATATGAAAAAATACTCATTATCTCTAATCATCAGAGAAATGCAAATCAAAACTACCCTGTGATATCACCTAACCCCAGTAAGAATGGCTCATATCACAATCTGAAAGCTGCAGATGCTGGCATGGATGTGGCAAGAAAGGGAACACTTTCATACAACTGGTGGGACTGCAAACTAATACAAACTTTTCGGAAGGAAGTATGAGAACCCTCAAAGAACTCAAACTTAGAATTTACAACAAATACAAACTTTTCAGAAGGGAGTATGAGAACCCTCAAAGAACTCAAACTATATCTCTAATTTGATCCTACAAACTCATTACTAGGAATCTACCCAGAAAAAAAAATCCTTTTATCATAAGGACATTTGTACTAGACTGTTTACTGCAGCTAAATTTACAATTGCCAAAATGTGGAAACAACCCAACTGCCCACTAACCCTGGAATGGATTAACAAGCTGTGGTATACCATGGAATACTATTCAGCCACTAAAAAAGATGGAGACTTTACATCTTTTTATTAACCTGGATAGAGGAGGAATACATTCTCCTTAGTAAAGCATCACAAGAATGAAGAAGCAAGAATCCAATGTACTTGATTATATTATGAAGGCAGTAGATGAGCTAATACAAGGGGTGGGATAGGGGAATGAGCAAGTGGGGAGAGGGGAGAAAGGAGAGGAATGGGGGGCCCCAGTGTATGGCACACCTCTTGGGGGCAGGACACAATTATAAGAGGGACTTTATCTAACAATTAGTGTAATCTAATTCTTCGTGCCCTCAATAAATCCCAAAAAAATAAAAAAAAAATTGCAGAAGTAAACAATTCACAAATTTCAAATGGTGCATAGTTCTGAGTAGTGTGATAAAATCTCTTGCCATCCTGCACTGTCCCACCAGGACATGACTCATCTTTGTCCAGTGCATCCACACTGTTTAGTCTATACCATCTGCCCATGAGTCACTCAGTAGTAATCTTGGTGATCAGTTTAAAACTATATCTATATGTAGCATATATAGTGCTTGGTATTAACTGAGGCCTCTGGAGTCTTCTGGGGGTCTTAGAACATACCCCCCGATGATAGGAAGGGTTGACTGTAAATGTCATCTCTCCACACGTGTTCTCCTAAATATACAACATGATGTGAGATTCATTCATGCAGCTATAAGTTGCCCTGATTTACCCGTTTTTCACTGAAATGTGAGACGTCTTTTTATGAGTGCACCACACTTTATTTTTCTTATGGTTGTTGTACATTCAGATGGCGGTTCTTACCTTTACAAATGTCCCTGTGAACACTCCTATGTTTGCTTTGTGTGCCCATAGGCAAGAGCTTCTCCACAGTATAAACCTACAAGAGGACAGCCTGGGTTCTGGGGGTACGTACAGCCTCAGTGCCCCTGCTGATGACTATTTACCAAAGTGACTGGGTCAATTTACACTTCCACAAGCAGTATATAAGTTTTTATTACACTACAGTCTTGGCTTATCCTTGATAGTATCAGATAAAAAGTATTTTTTTGGTCAATCTGTCAGATTTAAAATGATATTTCTCTAATTTACTGATGATTTTGAATATCTGTCACATGTTCAACATTTATGATTCCTTTGTGGAGAAAGTCCTACTCATACCTATAATTTGAGGTAAATTACACTGAAAGAATTTCTAGTACCACCCTAACTTTGGCCACATGTCTTTTCTTTTCTTTTCTTTTTCTTTTTTGCAATTTTTGGCCAGGGCTGGGTTTGAACCCACCACCTCCTGCATATGGGTCCAGTGCCCTACTCCTTTGAGCCACCGGCACCATCCAGGCCATATGTCTTTTATGTGTTATTTATTGATGGATTTGGTTTGCTTGCATTTTATTTAGTATTGTTGCATTTATGTTCATGATGAGATCATTATATAATTCCTCTTGTACAAGTCGTCTTATTTTGCTACATCAGCTTAGGAAGTTAGTTGGATTGTTCCATCTTTCCTCCTCCTTCCTTTTCCTCCCTCCCATCTCAATCTCCCTCTCCCTGTCCTTCTTCTTTTTCTTCTTCTCTTAAGAGGTTGTATGATCCATGAATATTTGTTAGCACTTACAGGTGCTTTCTTTTCAGGAAGGCAAAACCCACAACCACTGATTAAATTTATTTTAAGGTTATAGGAACAGTCAGGTTTTCTATTCTCGAATCAGTTTGGAAAATTAGACTTTTGCAGAATTTGTCTATTTCATCAAAACTCATTGGCATAATATTTGTACTGGATTATGAGGTATCCACTCTTTTTGCACCCCCAAGACAGAAGCACCCATTCCTACTGATGTTGGGAGTCTCACCAAACTCCTCTCTGGGGATTGCCCATGGCTGAGAGAGCTGCCTTGCAAAGTTCAGGCCCATTTCTCAGAGCTGACTGCATCCCCCATCAGGCCAGCACATCTGTATAAACACACAACCCTTGCCTGAATTCTGAAAAATTCTGAAGGCTATGGCAGCCCTCCAGAAACTCTTACAGGATTGGCCAAGGTCATCGTTGCAGTTATGTCCTGGTTCAGAACCAGATTTGCAGTAACTTGCATTGCTTCCCTTCAAATCTCACTTGTTATTGTATTCTTTCATTTCTAGTAGTTGTCTCTTTGTGGCTTGTTTTTCTTGTTTTTTCAATTTTGCTAGAGTTTTGTTAATTTTACCAGTTTTTTCAGAGAATTGATATTAGTTTCATTGAGCCTCTCAAAGTTACCTAGATCATCCTCTTCATTAAAAAAATATTTCCTGCCTTCTACTTGCTTACATTAATTTCCTTATCTGTCCTAATATCTTTTTTTTTTTTTTTAGGTTTAGAAATTTAGTCTTTTATTTATTTATTTATTTATTTTTTATTTTACCTTTAATTTTTTTATTAAATCATGGTTGTGTGTATAAATGCAATCATGGGGTACAATGTGTTGGTTTTATATACAATTTGAAATATTTTCATCGAACTGGTTGACACAGCATTCATGGTATTTTCTTAGTTATTGTGTACAGACATTTATATTCTACGTTTAGTAGGTTTCACTGTCCTAATATCTTTTTTTTTTTTCTTCTTTTTTTCCTGAGACAGAGCCTCGAGCCGTCACCCTGGATAGAGTGCCGTGGCATCACAGCTCACAGCAACCTCCAATTCCTGGGCTCAAGCGAGTCTCCTGCCGCTGCCTCCCAAGTAGCTGGGACTACAGTGCCCGCCACAACACCAGGCCATTTTTTTTTTTGGTTGCAGCCATCATTGTTGCTTGGCGGGTCCAGGCTGGATTCGAACCTGCCACCTCAGGTGTACGTGGCTGGTGCCTTAGCCCGTTGAGCCACAGGCGCTGAGCCACTGTCCTAATATCTTAAGGTGAATGTTTAGCTCATCCCTTTTTCAGACTTTCTCCTATTTAACATGAACCTTTTAAGGCTTTAAATGTTCTTTTAGCAGCACCATTTCCCACTATAGGTTTATGATGCTGTTGAGGTGATGCATCCACATCTAAATCAGTGATTGCCACTACTTCCTTTACCTGATTCTCCCTTTCTTCCCCATTTCAGAAAAACCTACTCTATTCTTCCAGTTAAACAAGCCACAATCTCAAAGTCACCTTTGATCCTCCCTTTCTCTTGCAACCTACCAACCGGTCAGGAAGTCCTTTTGACCTTACCTTTTGGCCATAGCTGCTGCCTCCATCTCACTAAGAGGTCTATGGCATCAGTCACCACCCTGTGCTTGGCCTGTTGTCCATAACTGTTGTCCCATGTCCTCCTGTTCCCCTGTAGTCTGTTTTCCACACAGCACTTGGGGGTGAGCTTCCACATGTTAACTCAACCTTCAATGTCTCTCCTTCTCTTTAGAATAAATTCCAGGGCACTGGATGGCCCACAAGGTCCTCCACAGTCTGGGCACCTACGATCCCTTGGACCCCATCTTCTAAGCTCTTTTTTGGCTCGCTCCACTCCATACACTTCCCTGTTCCTCAGACATGCCCAGTTTTGGGGGGGTTGTACTGATTTCCCCTAAATATCTGCATTGGTCACTTCCTCATTTCTTTCCCAACTTACTCAAATGTTATAGTATCGGACAAACTTTCCTTTACCAAACAGAATCAAATTATACCCCAGCTAGTCCCTTCTTATCCTCCTTACTCTTACTTATTTTTCCTCTTAGCATTCCTTCTTGCTTGTGATGCTTTTTTGTTTGTTTCTTGTCTGTCTTCCACTATTAGAATGGGAGTTGTTTCAAGGCCAGTCTTATCTATTGTGTTCACTGCTATCTCTCCAATGTCCTGCTCATAGCCTGACACAGAATAGGTACTCAATAAGTATTTGAATAAATGAATGAGTGAGTACAGGTTGGCTTAAAGTTACAAATTTTTAGTGAGGGAGCTGCTTCTCCTCTCACCCAGTGCCACCACCTCTGTGTAATAGTTTTGTTCTTGTTTTTGTTGTTTTTCAACATTCCTGTGAAGGTGCAGTAGCCCTTTAGAGATGTAACTTAATATGCGAAGCTGGGGTGGAGGAAGGAAGCTTCTTCTTTGGGTTTTTACCTTTCAAGGCCCCAAGGCTTCATCTTCTGTCTTCCTGAGTGAAAAGTGACAAATGTCCCCAAAGCAATCTTTGGCTTCACTGTTGTTGTTTTTAAACTCTGAATTCATGCTTTTACTTCTCTTTTTTCTTTTTTTTTTTTTCCTGAGGATTTCCCAGATGCTCTTGTGAGCCTAATGATGCATTTCAATTATTGCTTTATTTTATTTTGAATTTTAAGTTAGAAGTTCAGATGATCTGGTCTGCCATATTGTTGGATATGAAACTCTTCAAATTTTCCATGTCTTTAATGTAGTACCCAAGAGCCCAAAGGACGGACTAGACCAAAGTGTCACTGTAAATGAAATTGCCGAGACCAGCCCTGGGGATTCCTCTCTTCCATGGCAGTGCTTGGCTGCTTGATTGGGCTGGTGCCTACCCTGTTTCTTTAGAGAGTCTAGTGGTATGGATATTCCTAGTCTAAGGAGCACTCCTAGGCAGAGAAGACAGAGAGGAAAAACAACAGCAAAACCATAGTCTCCCAGTTCCAAGAAAACTGTTGAAGCCACGGAGCCATTTGTAAATATATAATGAAAAGTAGCTCTGGGAATTGTGGCTGATTTCAGCAGGGTGGCTGTTGTCAGAAGCTGCCCTTCTGCTATTTCTCTGGACAAAAGGCCCATTTTCCTAACAATTTTTACAAAGTCTAGAGCTGGAGGCCACCGCCCTCCAGTTCTTGCAGTTCTAGGATGATTGTTAGTTAGAACACAAACATTGGTACCTTGATAATTATAGAAGGTTTTAAAAACAATATTATTGGCTCTGGTTAGATGGTATAGCTAGAAACAGGCTATGCTTTAAGCAAAATGGCTGCAAATCGGTTGAAAACGGTAATGTTCAATCAAACTTGCTTCGTATGATTCCAGCTGATTCTTTCAATTTTAAACCTTATTTGTCTCATTGAATTGATTGACTTTGAGCCTAACTTGACTTAATTGCATGGCTGCTTTTGATATATGGTAGACAGTGATTGCTCTGTTTGGCCATGATCAGATGCAACAATAGGCTATGGGTAATAGTGGACACCCCAGTTGGCAGATGGCTTGCTGACTTTTCTCTTGCAAAATAACTCACTGGCAATCTGGTTTTTAAAAACATGTGAACAGGCTCGGCGCCTGTGGCTCAACGGGCTAAAGAGCCAGCCACGTACACCTGAGCTGGTAGGTTCGAATCCAGCCCGGGCCGCCAAACAACAATGACGGCTGCAACCAAAAAATGGCCGGGCGTTGTGGCAGGTGCCTGTGGCCCCAGCTACTTGGGAGGCAGAGGCAAGAGACTCGCTTGAGCCCAGGAATTGGAGGTTGCTGTGAGCTGTGATGCCATTGCACTCTATCCAGGGTGACAGCTTGAGGCTCTGTCTCAAAACAAACAAACAAAAAAACTACTT
>CAUYRH010133059.1:0-17961 GCA_963574655.1 Perodicticus potto
ACAGGCGCCCGCCACAACGCCCGGCCATTTTTTGGTTGCAGCCATCATTGTTGTTTGGCGGGTCCGGGCTGGATTCGAACCCGCCAGCTCAGGTGTACGTGGCTGGCGCCTTAGCCTGTTGAGCCACGGGCGCCGAGCCTAAAGTTTTTTTTTTTTTTTTAAAGCATAAAATGAAGTTTATTGAGAAAGAGCAAGATATATTCACCACAGATGATGATGGGCCCCTTGGCCCCCTATCATAATGAGGGGCCTAAAGTTGATTATTAAAATCTAAAATGTGAAAATATAGTTAGAATATTTGATAGCACGACAGATTGACTGTGGTCAACAATAACTTACGGTACGCTTTAAAATAACTAAAAGAGTAGAATTAGAATGTTCCTAACACAAAGAAATAATAAATGTTTCGGTGATAGGTACTCTAAGTTACCTTGATTTGATTATTGCACATTGTATGCCTGTATCAAGTTGACTGAAATATACCTTGTATTTATACAACTGTGTAACTATAATAATTTCTTTAAAGTATCTAAGTAGAGCACACATGTTTTGTATGTCTTTATAATAGTGAAACATCTATTACCACTCAGTAATGTTCTTTAGAAATAATCATGTTCTATATTCCCTAAAAGTATAAACCAGAAAATCTCTCAGTTTAACAAAAAGTAATTTCTGAAATATCACTGATTGTTTTAAATGGCATTAAAAAGTTCTCTTAAAATATTTTATTTTCATTAAAGAAATTGTATAGATCTTACTGTTGTTAGGAAAGGGTAGATTGATTGAAAATAATATTACTATTTCTATTCTAGGCATTCAGTGAAATTCAAGGACTAACAGATCAGGCAGACAAATTGATAGGACAGAAAAATCTTCTGACTCGAAAAAGGAATATTCTGATACGGAAAGTATCATCTCTTTCAGGTGAGATATGTAAATGATCTCTAGTCAAGAATGTAATAATAGCTTTAGTGAGAAGTCCTCAAAAGACCTTTCAGATACTACTTAATTTAAGGTTTGGTTATCTTTTTTTTTAAGACAGAGTCTCTTACTCTGTTGCCTAAGCAAGAATGCTGTGGTATCAGTCTAGCTCACAGCAGCCTTAAACTTCTGAGCTCAAGCAATCCTGAGCAGCTGGGCTGCTGGTGCCTGCCACAATACCTGGCTAATTTTTCCTATTTTTAGTAGAGACAGCGTTTTGCTATTGCTTGGGCTGGTCTCCAACTCCTGAGCTCTAGGACTCCTCCTGCCTCAGCCTTCCAGAGTGCTAAGGTTACAGGTGTAAACTACTGTGCCCAGCCCAGATCTTTTGACATTTCTGGATTTCTTGCCTTCCATAGTTTTGGAGACTATAGTCTATCAGCTAGATTTCAGTTGGCCTCTTTCTCGTTATTATGTGGGATCTTGAAGAGAGTGATAATTTATTCTTTATCAATCTGCAGGTAAGACAGAAGAAGTGGTCCTGAAGAAGCTAGAGTATATTTATGCAAAGCAACAAGCACTAGAGGCACAAAAAAGAAAAAAGAAGATGGGATCAGATGAGTTTGATGTGTCTCCCAGAACTAGTAAACAGCAGGAAGGATCTTCTGCATCATCTGTCGATCTTGAACAGATGTTTATAAATAACAGGAGGGGCAAACCTTTGATTCTTTCCAGAAAAAGAGACCAGGCCACAGGTAGGAGGGACATTGTTTGCTTTCCTTAATGTAGATGCACATCAGTTTAGTGGACATCTTTTGGCCATTGTTTTTATTTTAATTAAATTATTTAAAGATTAGTTATATATAGGCTGGGCACCTGTAGCTTAGCGGCTAGGGTACTGGCCACATATACCAGAGCTGGTGGGTTTGAACCCAGCCTGGCCTGCCAGACAACAATGACAACTACAACCCTAAAAAATAAAAAAATAACCGGGCGTTGTGGCAGGCGCTTGTAGTCCCAGTTACTTGGGAGGCTGAGGCAAGAGAATCACTTAAGCCCAAGGTTTGAGGTTGCTGTGAGCTGTGACACTACCACACTCTTACCGAGGGCGACATAATGAGACTCTGTCTCCAAAAAAAAAAAAGATCAGTTATATAATATAAAAAGTAGAATATTAACTATGTTAGATTTTAATTTCTGAGTCTACACACTCAGGCACGTCCTGAGCTGTTACCAGTCATGGTAACATATAAATCCTAGTTTTGGTGGGGGGTGGGCAATTAGAAATAGTTTGCGATAGTCTCACTCTGTTACTCAGGCTAGAGTGCAGTAGTATAACGATAGCTCATAGCAATCTCAAACTCCTGGGCTCAAGTGATTGTCGTGCCTCGGCTTCCCAGGTAGCTGGGACTATGGGGGTGCACCACTACTCCTGGTTTATTTTTCTATTTTTTTTGTGCAGGTGGGGTCTTACTCTTGCTTAGGCTGGTTTTGAACTCCTGGCCAATGTGATCCCACATTGGCCTCCCTTAGTGCTGGGATTACAGGGGTGAGCCACCACACCTGGCCAGAATGGGTTTTTGTTGGTTTGTTTGTTTGTTTTTAATTTTGTTGAATTAGGCTCTGTTTTTCATCAGATCACTTATTAATGCATTTTTATTAAAGAATAAAGTGGCTGGGTGTGGTGGCTCACACCTATAATTCTAGCACTCTGGGAGGCCAAGGAGAGTGGATTGCTTAAGCTCAGGAATTGGAGACCAGTCTGAGCCAAGGGCGAGATCTCAACCCTGTCTCTACTAAAAATACAAAAATTTGCTGGGCATTGTGGCAGATAACTGTAGTCCAGTTCCTGAGGAGGCTGAGGGAAGAGAATTGCTCAAAACCAGGAGTTTTTGTTTTTTTTAAAACCAGGAGTTTGAGGTGGTTGTAAGCCATGTCATCATGGTACTCTACCCAGAACAACAGAGAAACATTGTCTCAAAAAAAAAGGAAGGAAGAGCCTGGAGCAGTGGCTTAATCCTGTAGTCCTAGCACTCTGGGAGGCCAAGGCAGGCAGACTGTGAGCTCACAGGTTCGAGAACAACCTGAGCCAGAGTGAGACCCCCATCTCTAAAAATAGCCAGGCATTATGGCAGGTGCCTGTAGTCCCAGCTACTTGGGAGACTGAGAAAGAATTGCTGGAAGCCAAGAGTTTGAGGTTGCTGTGAGCTATGAGGCTACAGCACTCTTCAGAGGGTGGCAATGTGAGACTCTGTCTCTAAATAAATAAATAAATAAATAAAATATATTGGTTTTATATTTTTTCTTGTATCTTGATTTTAGAAGTCAGACAAAATTGGTTTTACATGCTTATATCCTTTATAGAATAGTATATTCTTTTTTACTTTTTGGGTAGCTTAGTGTCTGAACCAGAAAGTCTAATTTATTACATCAAACTAAAAAGTTAGTGATGGATAGTAAAGCATAGATTAGTTTTTTTTAACATTGCATTATCAATGGTATTATTTCTAAGGAAGGAATTTAATGATTATTTGTTCCCGTCACCTCATTTTGCAGATGGGAAAACAAGCCTAAAAACTTAAATTTGTTAGAGGTGTATAGCAAAAGAAGCCTGGGGATAGAATCATGTATGTTTTCATTTTGATACACCAACAAGACTATCAGAAACATAAATAGAGAATGCACCCGAAAAATAAAAAATCAGAAGCCATTCTATTGAAGATGTGATTCCACAACTCTGTTTCTCAACAAATGAGAAATTGTCTTTCTTAGTATATTCAGTGGACAGGTAACTGTTAACTCAGTAAAATATGGCTCAAAAAATAAATTCTAGGCTCGGCGCCTGTGGCTCAATGGGCTAAGGCGCCAGCCACGTACACCTGAGCTGGAGGGTTCAAATCCAGCCCGGCCCGCCAAACAACAATGACGGCTGCAACCAAAAAATGGCCAGGCGTTGTGGGGCGCCTGTAGTCCCAGCTACTTGGGAGGCGGAGGTAGAGGAGACTCGCTTGAGCCCAGGAATTAGAGGTTGCTGTGATGGCACAGCACTCTATCCAGGGTGACAGCTTGAGGCTCTGTCTCAAAAATAAATAAATAAATAAATTCTAACTTGTGTTTTCCTAATTAAATTTGATTTTTGAGATGTTCTAACTCTGTCACCCAGGCTAGAGTATAGTGATGTCATCATAGCTCACTACACCCTCAAACTCTTCAGTTCAGGCAATCCTCCTGCCTTAGCCTCCCAAGTAGTTGGGAGTATAGGTGTGTTTTACCGTATCCAGCTAATTTTTCTATTTTTTGGTAGAAAAGGGTTCTCTTGTAGTTTAGACTGGTCTTGAACTTCTGGCCTCAAGGGATCCTCCTACTTCAGCCTCCCAAAGTGCTACGATTGTAGGTGTGAGCCACAATGTTCAGCCTCTCTAACTAAATTTGAAAATTTACTTTCTACCTTTTAAGACAGTGTGGTTTTAAGAACATTCCCTAGACTTCTGGGCTACACTTAGCATTAATGCAGTCTTTTATCCATAACTTATTTCTGATCTTCTCACAGAAAATACCTCACCCTCGAATACTTCACACACCTCTGCAAACCTCGTGATGACTCCACAAGGGCAACTGCTCACTTTAAAAGGTCCTTTATTCTCAGGACCAGTGGTAACTGTTTCTCCTGGTCTCTTAGATGCTGATCGTAAGCCTCAAGTTGGCAGCAGTGCTATGGCTCAGTCAGGTATGCCTATCTTAAGTATTGTCCTCGCCAGGTAATGAAAAAGGTATCCCTGATACCTCATAGTGACAGGAAGCTTTTGAATGTGTTCTATAGCACTGATCAGTTCTGTTGGCATTTGTCTTGATAAGAGATGACACTCTTTTTAGAATATGTTTGACTTGGTTTGTGGTATTGATTGATTGGGAACTATTTAAATGAACTCTAGTTTTTTATTTTTTTGTTTGTTTGTTTTTATTCTTTTTTCTGAGACAGAGCCTCAAGCTGTCACCCTGGATAGATTGCTGTGGCATCACAGCTCACAGCAACCTCCAATTCCTGGGCTCAAGCGAGTCTCTTGCCTCCGCCTCCCAGATAGCTGGGACTACAGGCGCCCGCCACAACACCCGGCCATTTTTTGGTTGCAGCCACCATTGTTGTCTGGCGGGGCCCGGGCTGGATTCGAACCCTCCAGCTCAGGTGTACGTGGCTGGCGCCTTAGCCCGCTGAGCCACAGGCGCCAAGCCTGTTTGTTTGTTTTTAGACAGAGGTTCAAGCTGTCGCCTTGGGTAGAATGCCGTGGTGTCACAGCTCACAGTAACCTCAAATTCGTGGGCTTAAGTGCATCTCTTACCTCAGCCTCCCAAATAGCTGGGACTACAGGTGCCCACCACAACACCAGGCTATTTTTTTGTTGTTGCAGTTGTCATTGTTGTTTTAGCTGGCCCGGGTTGGGTTCGAACTCACCAGCCTCCATGTATGTGGCTGGCTCTTACCCACTGAGCTACGAGTGCCGCCCTCTAGTTATTTCTTAGTAGGAAAAGAATTTCAAAGATGTCAGAGTGAAAAGATGTTGCTGGGCGTGGTGGCTCACTCCTGTAATCTCAGCACTCTGGGAGGCCAAGGCAGGTGGACTGCTTGAGCTCAGGAGTTTGAGACCAGCCTAAGCAACAGTGAGACCCTGTCTCTACTAAAAATAGCCAGGCAGGGCGGCGCCTGTGGCTCAAAGGAGTAGGGCGCCGGCCCCATATACCAGAGGTGGCGGGTTCAAACCTAGCCCCAGCCAAAAACTGCAAAAAATAAAAAATAGCCAGGCATTGTGGTGGTCGTCTATAATCCCAGCTACTGGGAGGCTGAAGTATGATGATCATTTGAGCCCAGGAGTTAGAGGTTGCTGTGAGCTGTGATGCCAGGGTACTGGACAAGGGTGACAAAGTGAGACTCTGGTCTCCGAAAAAAAAAGGAAGGAAAAAGAAAAGATGTTGAAAGGTCGTTGTCTTAGATCTTGGTGTTGATAATTATTTGTTAGTTTTATGTTGTACTAAGAGATGGTATTCTTATTCTTGGTATTCTTGCGTTACTGGTCTGATTTAGTTTGAATACCACCCTCTTTGGGGGATTAGGTTCCAAGCACCTAAAGTTCTATTAAGGTGAAGAGGTGTCCTGCCAAACCTATTTTAAAGGACTCAACCCTTCCCTTACCATGTTGCTTCCAGGGCTTCATTTTTCCCTCAGAGTAGAAGTTAATTGAATGAACAGAATCAAGATGTATTTTTGCTGTAGGATAAGAATTTGGGGAGCATTTCTATAAAATAATTAAATGGAACTTAATGGTGGACTATCTAAGAGTTTTTTGATTAGATTTTATTTGATGATTTTCTTGTTAGGTTAAATTCATACTCTGAAGAGCCAATTTTTTTTTTAATTGTCTTGGTAAAAGTAGACTAGCGAATTTTGACTGTATAATTCTAAAATGGTAATTTGGTATGATCAAGAAAGAGAGAGAGAGATGATCAATACTGTGAATCTAAATGACATTTTTCTTTTCTTTTTTGTTCTAATTTTTATTTTTCAGAAAATGATGACTTATTTATGATGCCACGAATTGTGAATGTGACATCATTGGCTACAGATGGAAGTTTAGTAGGTATGGGTGGCAATAAATATCCTCATGAAGTTCCTGATGGCAAGCCGCCTGACCACCTGACAGATACCATCAGGACTGAAGATAACTCGGATTCGGGTATAATCTCTTCCAGAGGAAACCATAGAGATAGTCGAAAGACACTGGGCCCAACACAGGTTTTTCTGGCAAATAAAGATTCTGGTTTTCCACAAGTAGTTGATGTTTCCAGTATGCAGGAAACACAGGATTTCTTACCTAAAAAGATTTCTGGTGATGTGAGAGGGATTCAGTATAAATGGAAAGAGAATGAATCAAGAGGGGAGAAAATGAAGTCAAAGGAATCTTCATTTCATAAGTTAAAAATGAAAGATTTGAAGGACTCAAGCATTGAGATGGAACTGAGGAAAGTAACATCAGCTATAGAGGAAGCAGCGCTTGATTCTGGTGAACTGCTAACTAACATGGAAGATGAGGATGATACTGATGATACACTCACTTCACTACTTAATGAAATTGCCTTTCTTAATCAACAACTAAATGATGACTCTGTTAGCTTGGCTGAATTGCCCAGCACTGTGGATACAGAGTTTCCAGGGGATGCTCAACGAGCTTTTATTAGTAAGCTTGCCCCTGGGAACAGCGCAACTTTCCAGGTTGGCCACTTGGGAACTGGATTGAAAGAGTTGCCTGATGTTCAAGAGGAGAGTGACTCCATTAGTCCCCTCCTTTTGCACTTAGAAGATGATGACTTTTCTGAGAATGAGAAACAACTTGTAGAACCATCCTCTGAGCCTGATGTACTTAAGATTGTTATTGACCCTGAGATAAAGGATTCCCTTCTTTCCCACAGGAAAACTAGTGATGAAGGGAAGGGTACTTCTGACCTTCCTGCAGAGTCTGAAAATGTGTCCTCACCCCCTGTCCTACACATGAGGACTGGCCTGGAGAACAGTAGCAGTACAGATACTTTGTGGAGGCCTATGCCAAAGTTGGCACCTCTAGGTTTAAAAGTAGCTAATCCTTCTAGTGATGCAGATGGTCAAGGTCTCAAGGTGATGCCTTGTTTGGCACCTATAGCTGCCAAAGTTGGGTCAGTTGGACATAAAATAAGTTTAACAGGGAATGACCAGGAAGGCCGAGAGAGCAAGGTGATGCCTACATTGGCACCTGTTGTGGCTAAATTGGGCAGCTCTGGGGCCTCACCAAGTTCTGCAGGGAAATGAACTTATTTGTCCTCAGGCAGAAGGCAGGCTGTGAGGGGAAATTGAATCTCACCTCCTTTCGCTGCAGGCATCTGTTTATTTGTGTCTTGGAACTTTGGTCCTTGACTTTGCTGATGCAGTGGATAATGAGAGGCAGATAGGGTGCTGATCCTGGTACAAGAAATACTATGAAATTTTGATGATGTTTAAATGTGTTACCTCACTTGTGGTGCTGGGTCCCCTCATCGTCTCTAAGAAGATGTCATCCATTACTGAACACAAGGTGCCCCTCTTACCCAAGGAATTCATAACAAGACTCTGGCTCTATAGTGGTTCCTAATTCTTCCCCCCAAGAGAACAAGCTGCTTGTGACTTTGGAGTTGTTATGGACCGAGCTGTAGCTGATAGCTATTGGTTAAAGGCAGAGCATAGGGATCCAGAAGAGTTGATATTTCAAGAATAGGGAGAGAGATGATGGGTACCATGCAATACCAAAGTGAAGGACTTTGTGTCATTCAGAAAAATTTTCTTTCATGTACCAAGTAGTTTCCATTCTTTCACTTTTTCATTTAGAATTCAAGCTTTCTGGTAAAGTAGGGATGCTGTTTCCTTTTATTATTAAGGTAATTATTTTGAGATGTTAAAGAAAATAGTAGTACTAGTTCTCCCTTGTTGAGTGGGTGTTGATAAGATCATTTCACAGTGCCAGGGATTTCTATTGAGAATATGTATTTCGGAGGTAGGCATAGAGAGAACTCTGCCCCTCTCACAAATCACATTGCCGAAAAGACAGCTAAAGTGAAACACATTTTTTCCCCCAAACCAGAGACAGTGGCCAAAATCAAAAGTTGTGGGGCTGGATAGTTCCCAAATCAAACCAGCCTCTGGTGCTTTGAAGGTTTTCACTGTTACCTGCAGAGGATGTAAAGAAAAGAAAAGTCACAGTAGGCACTCTTCCAGGGAAATGAGGCAGTATTTGAATCACAAGATATATTTTTTATCTGCTACCATGGATTCAATGATCTGTAGAGCTTTTTCACTTGTTAGCTGTCAGGGTGTGAAGAACTGACAGTCTGTAAAGATAAAGATATTTATATTTTTGTATAGTTGTTTTCATAGATTTCTCAAAGGCTGAAGTTTTCAACCTAGAAGATGAGATTTGTATTGAGTATAGAAATGATGTTTCCTATCTAGTTTGTAAATAATCATGGTGCGCTTGAGGGGTCTCTTGGAAACTCCTGGGGGCAAGAATCACTATTATGGAACTGTATAGATTGGGATTTAGCTGCTGCATTTTGCCTTTCTTAAATAATTATATTTTGGAATGTAACTCCTATTCTGTCTTCATTGACAGGATTTGCTTGTGTTGTAAAACACTTAACACAAGAGCTTCCAGTGCCTGGGCTGTGCCTAGGTTGATGCTGTTTCTTCTATGTTCCCTGCCACCTTTATCCCAAGTCCCATTCGGCATATCTTCAGACCTAGGTTTTGAGACCAACTTTGGAATGGATCTAGCCAGTGAATTATTACTTCCATAGTTGGTTCCCTTAGTATTAACTCAACAGATTGAAAAGGGTGGATAGTCAGGTGTGGGGCAGGTGCCTGTAGTCCCAGCTAATCGGATGCTGAAGCAGTAGAATCACTTGAACCCAGGAGTTTGAGGTTGCTGTGAGTTAGGCTGAGGTCATGGCATTCCAGCCTGGGCAACAGAGTGAGACTCTCTCAAAAAAAGAAAAAGAAAAGAAAAGAGTGGGAAAACTTCCTCTGCAAATTCACAATAGGATCAAATTCTTGTTGGTTTTGTGCTGTTTGCTTTCCTAAACCTCACTGGCACTTAACCTTCCCTCCTCTGAAGGTTATTGAAGAGCTTGAAGTAGGAAAAGAGTGCTCCTCAGCTTCTCATCTTTTCCACCCGACCCAGCAGATTTTATTCAATGCCTTAGCCAAGGAGTCCAGAATTTGTCTCCCTTGCTATTAATTGTTCTTAGAAATTCTAGTACTTTAACCCAGGTATAGCAGTTTTCTATTGTTTCCTTGTCTCTTCCCATATTTCCTCCTGACTTCCCAAGACTCTTGTTGTGGCTTCTGAGGGTCAGCCAAGGAGCAGGCAAGTGAGTGAACAATCCTTAGGAAAAGAAGGACCATTTTAGCTTCAGAATGCTTCCTTTTTTTGGAAGAAAATAGGCAAACAGGTAATAATTCTTGAGTAGGGGATATTTAGCTCAGTTTATGAGAGATATATAAAGATGGAAGTGAAAGATGATTCTAGGTGTTTATGGGAACGCTGCAAGTGTTGTTGCTATCTCTAAAGTCTTAAGACCTCTTAGAACTAAGTGTTCTCAGAGCTAATTTGAGGGGAGTGCTCGGTTTTCAGAATAATCCTGCAGTCCTGACAGAAATCTAAATTAACAAAAACTCCTAGCTTTTACCCTTGCCCCAGGAGAAACAGATCTATAACAATTACATGTGTGAATATGAACGATGAGTGAGGGGAGTTGAGGAACCTGGAAGTCAGTGAGCTCACTGTAACTATATAAGAAGCATGATCTCAGTAGACCAATAATTCACCTTTTTATAACATCTGTAAATAAATGGAATGTTTTTAAGAATATAATTATGTCAGATTTAGCATTTTCTTTTATATATTAAATATATATCTTTCCTTTTCTGCTTTTGAAAAGTGACTATTTTTTTAGAAACCCAAGAACAGAAGAAGTTTGGTGATGAGAAGGCAGACTGTGTAAACCTGAAATAAAACAGTTATAATAATTAAATCAGGACTTGGTGTTGGAGGTTTGTGCTAAGTTGGGGTAGAGAATTCAAATGTCCTAAGTCATATTTGAGAGATGTGCCACTAAAGTAGTTTTATGATCAGAATTCCTTCTTTTTCTTAAATTTCTGACATGCCAATTTAGGGGTGCTGGTGTTCTAATGCTTGCAGCATGTTTTACATGGAGGTTTCAAAATTCTGTACAACTTGATGGCAGATATTTATCTTGGAAGTCATTCTTCAGTGGAGAAAGCTGGCCTCATATTATCAGTGTGTGCAAGGCAGTTTACCTGTTACATTGGGGAATTGTGGGACATAAATACAGTCTTAGTGGCTAAGGACAATAGGTTTTCTTAAGGTAAGATACATGTTAAATAGTGTTGTAATGTACAACATTTAAAGGAGTCCTTTAGACATTGAGCTTAATCTAATCTATTTACAGTCACTAACAGATCAAGTTTAGTTATATTAGCTTCTAAATTGTTCACTTTATATATTTTATAGTAAATGCAGTTTCCCCCCAGAATTATGGATGAAATAGCTGATGTGCGGGGCTTTTCTATAACAAATTTGAAAATGTTTTGAACACAGGAGAAAGACCACAGCTATATATTATTTTGGCTAAGGTTTAGCATAATTTTTTTCTAACTATACTGGCCAACCTATTTGAAATGGAACGGGGTGTGGCAAATTGAGAGAGGTAGATGCAGTGCAGAGTCAGGTCTAGAAAATAGTGATGGCCCCTGTCCCTTACTCCCAGAATTAATTTATAGAGAATGACTGATAGCCAAGAATCAGAATACATCTCTTATACAGAATTGTTGATTTTGAAGAAAATTGTGTAAGGACATTTATCACTAATTAAATTTTATATGAATATGAATGGCAAATGCACAGAAAATTAAAGCTGAGCTATTTAGACTCACTGCCAGTTGAAGCAGGGAAAATCAGTTAAGATAGATTTTTTAAATAGAGGAAGATAATTTGATACAACTTTTTAAGTAAGGCATAATTGTATTGAACATGACTGAACTGCTGTGTAAAGTGTTGATTGATTAATAGTGAAGTATGAGGAGGATGAGAAGGCTAAACCATGGGATGAGTTGGCTATTTTGAGACAAATCTAAATTCTGCTAAATTCTTAACATTGTAAACTCTGCTGGTAGAAGAGATTGTGTTAAATGGAAAAGCAGACTTGGAAGCGCTGTTCTGAAATCTATCCTGTTTCCAGCTGCAATCATTGGTCTTAGCTGTCTTATAGTGCCTTGCATGTAAAGGTGCTCAATAAATATTTGAATTAATGAGCAAATGTTTACTCTAGCTTGTTAGTTTTCCAGGATCTTATAATTACACCTTATTTGCAGTAGACCTAGGGTGAATTTAAAAATGGGATTTAGTCCCAGCTACTCTGGAGGCTGAGGCAAGAGAATCACTTGAGCCTGAGAATTTGAGATTGGTGTGAGCTATGTATGATACTACCGCACTCTACAGAGGGTGACAAAAAATAAAATTTGGTCTAGTGAGCATAGTGATAAACAGACAACTGTTTTAAGTTCTATTCCCATACTTGTAGAATTTAAGAATCTAACAAACATCACGTATAGGCATTTAGGGTGTATACAAACAGAATAAAAAGTGAAATAGTATATGGATGATGAAATATTAACACGTAAGTGTCAATTGCATTTTGGAGGGCAGGATAGCAAGTATAGTCACACATTGCTTAATCACAGGGATACATTCTGAGAATGTTTCTTTAGGCCATTTCCTTGTGTAAATAACATACAATGTTTGGTACTCAACCCAAACCTCCATGCCTAGGTTGGGTAGCCTATTGCTTCCAGGCTATCTCTGTACAGCATATTACTGCTTTTAGGGTACAATCCTGTACTGAACAGGTAGTTGGAACACAGTATTTTCATAAAAGTATCTAAACACAGAAAAGGCCCAGTAAAAACTGGTATTATAATTTTATGGGACCATGCAATCTGTTGTTGAAGATTGAAATGTCTTTATGGGGCACATAACTTGATTTAATTCTTGTGGAGAGAAGTTAACACTTCTATTTATATTGGACCTGGGACTTGTTTTCTGAGAAATTTATGAGGAATGAGAATAATTCTACCACTTATTCTCATATTGGCATCTCAAAGGTAGCATGGTACCTAGATAATAAAGGTTAGACTGAGTTGTGAAGAATTAAGAATGCATGGTTTGGGCCTTAGGCTAAAATCCAAATTCCAGACTTAAACTTACCTCCTTACACTGTTCTCAGTCTGTTTTTCATCTTTGACAAAAAAAGCAGGAACTTGGACTCGGTGCCTGTGGCTCAATGGGCTAAGGCAACAGCCACGTACCCCTGAGCTGGCGGGTTCGAATCCAGCCCGGGCCCACCAAAGAACAATGACGGCTGCAACCAAAAAATGGCCGGCGTTGTGGCGGCGCCTGTAGTCCCAGCTACTTGGGAGGCGGAGGCAGGAGACTCGCTCGAGCCCAGGAATTGGAGGTTGCTGTGAGCTGTGATGCCACAGAACTCTATTCAGGGTGACAGCTTGAGGCTCTGTCTCAAAAAAAAAAAAAAAAAAAGGCAGGAACTTGGATTTGCTTTTCCAGTTTTAGCTTCAGATGAGGGTAATAAGAGGGAAGATTTTTTTCTAAGGAGCAGTACCCAACCTTTCTGGCAACTTTTCCACAAATGGTGGGTGGATGGGGTATTAGATTCTCAAAAGGACTATGCAAAGGATCTAAGTTGCATGGGCAACTGTAGGTTTCATGATCCCATGTGAATCTAATGCCACTCCTGATGGGACAAGAGGTGGAGCTCTGGCCGTTGATGCCAGCAAGTAATGAGTGGCTGTAAATACAGATGAAGCTTTTCTTGCTCACTTACTGTGCAGCTGTTCCTAACAGGCCGGGACTGATATTGTTTGGTGGCCTGCCAGTTAGAGACCACAGCTCTAAGGGGATTAAGCAGTGTAGCTTTGGACCAGAAGTGAACAATGGCCGGGTATGGTGGCTCACACCTGTGATTCTAGCACTCTGGGAAGCTGTGGCAGGTGAATGGCCTGAGCTGACAGGTTCAAGACAAGCCAGAGCAAGAGCAAGACCCTGTCTCTAAAATTGTGGCAGACACCTATAGTACCAACCACTTGGGAGGCTGAGGCAAGAGAATCGCTTGAGCCTAAGAGTTTGAGGTTGCTATGAGCTATGACACTATGGCACACTACCAAAGGTGGCAAAGTGAGACCCTTGTCTCAAAAAAAAACGACTTTTTTTTTTGGAGACTGTCTCAGGCTATCACCCTGGGTAGAGTACTGTGTCATCATAGCTCATAGCAACCTCCAACTTGGGCTGAAGCGATTCTCTTGCTTCAGTTTTTTATTTTTAGTAGAGATAGGGGTCTTGCTTTTGCTCGGTCTGGTCTTGAACTTGTGAGCTCAAGCAATCCACCTGTCACCGCCTCCCAGAGTGCTAGGATTACAGGCAGGAGCCCTCAGGCGCAGCCTTTTTTTTTTTTTTTCCTTTTTTTTTGAGACAGAGTCTCACTTTGAGGCCCTTAGTAGAGTGTTGTGGCGCCACAGCTCACAGCAACCCCAAACTCTTGAGCTCAAGCAAAGTCTCTTGCTTCAACCTCCCAAGTAGCTGGGACTGCAGGTTCCTACATAACACCCACTATTTTTAGAGATGGGGGTGTCTTGGTCAGTCTGGTCTCAAACCGATGAGTTCAGGCAATCTACCTGCCTTGGCCTCCCAGAGTGCTGGGATTACAGGCTTGAGCCACCATGCTGGGCCTGAACAACATGAGTGGTTAGATAAGTGTCGTAGTTCACTAGTGGACACAAAAATGATTTGGAGAGGATTAGGGACAACAACTGAGAGCATTTAGTTTTTGTTTCATGGGTGGATATGGTGGTTGCTGTGTTTTGCAGCACACACAGACACCAGGGGGCACCATTTAATAGCAGTGTTATCTTCCATGGAGAGGTCAAATCAGACTAGCAAGGGATTGAAGGAATGAACAAACTACCTCTTTCATATTGTTATGGCTGACGGCTCTTGCCTTTCTCCAGATTTGGAAAATAAATTTCAAAATCCCATTTAATGTTTCACTACATCTGCAATGCATGTTTGAAGGGAAGAAGGCCACATCAATGGTAGCTATTGCCAATTGGTTATACTTTTTTTTTTAAAATAATTTTCTGGGGCTTCTAGAAAATCAAATCTTAGGTTTAAACATTTATCATATAATCCCCCTCCTCACTAGCTAAAGAAACTATACCACTTGATGTGGTTCCTGCAGGCTCCACAGTGACTCTGGCAGATAACTATGTAAGAGGATTTACCAGTATATTTTTTTACAGGAACAAAAAGAGATTTGAAACAACAAAGTCCTAGCTAACTGTGGGTGGGATATCGCAATGGGGCATTAGAGTCTAAAGAAATCATGAAACAAATACGGTATATTCCATACTGCACTCACTGCTCTGACCTCTTCCCATCTTTCTCCTTCACGACCAATCAGGTTGCCCAATTCAAACTCTTCTTAGTAACTGAATTGGGTTACTCAGAAAAATCCTTTTCTAGCAGAACTATTTCAACTGCTTTAAATTCCAGCGCTTGGGGTCAATGAAAGCAGAGCTTTTTGGCTGTACCTCCATATTGTAATACTGAGCTTGGAGTTAGTTTCAGCTGTGATCCCTGAGACCTACGAAATGCCAACTTTAGCGCCTTGGGGGCGTGGTTATTGTCTTGGGGCTCTGGGCAGTTTCCTGGTGGACCAGGCCTATAATACCATAAAGGGCTTGGTTCTCTCAATTCTGAAGCCATTTTCTGTTGGCCTTTTAAAAGTGGTACACACCATTGTGCAGAAAATGTGGCCAAGTTTTTGCTCCGTAGGCCCTGTAAACCTTGCAGGTCCGCTCTGTAAACGCCCTCCGACTACAGGCCACACCCCCACACAGCGGCTCCGCCTACCCAGCCCACAGCTTGGCCCAGGCAGTAGTTCGCGTTTTGAGCCGCTGGTGCCACCATAGCTGCCGCTGTAGCTGCTGCGGCGGAGCAGAAATCGCCGAGCGCGATGCCTGAGGGCGCTGTGAGCCGGGTGGCCTTCGCGCCCCGGGGCTGGTGAGGCTGGGCCCGAGCGGGGGCGCTGACGAGTAGCTGGGGCTTCTGAAGCGGGTGAAAGAGAAAGGTCCAGGGCTGGTGTGGAGGGCTTACAGAGAGCTCCGGAGGGTGGAGGGGTGGGGGAGGGAGGCTCGGGTGGCAGAACGAGTTACTGGGCCACAGCTAGCCCCGCCGCACCGAGTCCTCGCGGCCGACAGCACAGGTGCTCAGACACCCAAAGGAACTCCCGAATGGTCTCGATGGCCCTGTCCCTTGCGCACCGCAGTTGCCATGGGAACAGTTGGGAATTAACGGGGACCAGACCAGCCACTAGCCCTACTAGGGCCCATCCCATCCCATCTCTCCTGTTAAGCGCCTCTGGCAGGCGTGGGTCTGACAGTATTCCAGTGGAATACTGTGACAGTGGCTCAGAATTTCCTCCCTTTTTCAGGGATCTGGCCTTTCGATGTTGTAAGAAACCACACAGGGCCTGAGGGGAAAGCAGAGGGTAATGCATAGAGGTAAACGCTGCAGACTTAGGCGGAAAGTAAGACACCCACTGTGATGCTAAGGCAGCCTCTGCCATCTCAGGTCAGTGAGAGGGCATTTCGAAAGGCCCTGTGGAGTGGGAAGGCAGTGCTGCTGTTGAGACAAGCCCCACGACTGGGCCTGGGACTGTCCCAAAGTGTCTCCTCATCATGATGGCTGTGGAAGGGTCAACCATTACCAGCCGGATCAAGAACCTTCTGCGATCCCCATCCATCAAACTACGTAGAAGTAAGGCAGGAAACCGACGAGAGGATCTCAGCTCCAAGGTGAGTCCCAGTAGTAGGAGCCACCTCTTTACAACCTTACCTTCTCTTGCTCCTCTTTAGCCTGCCTTTTTCTTGGGAAAGAAGATAACTAGACGCTTCTTTTGGTTCCAAAGAATCAAACGTGCTTATCTCTGCCCCTTAAGCAGTCAATGATTTGGTCTTAGGTTGAGGGAAAAAGAGAAGCAGGGGTGGGCATGCTGAGATTCATCCAAGAGAAGAGGTGAATAGGAGGAAGGCCATGTGGGTTCATTACCCACTTGAGCATGTGCTTGGGAAGCCAGTTGATAAGCCATGACTCAGTTTCTCTTCTTGGAAGAGGATAGTGGGACCACATACCTCATAAGAGGCTAAGCTGTGACTAAGGTAGCTGCAGATGTTAATCTAACAGCTGGTGTTGTGTAAGACTGTAGTAGCCGAAAAAAAATATACTAAAACACCTAGTCAAAGGAGTTGGCTTTAGTAATTGCTCTTGCCTAGAGTGGAAACAAATTTGTCTCTTCAAAAGACCTAAATTAATTTAACTAGGGCTTCTTGGCTTCTTAGGAATGATAACTTGCAAGGAACCACATAGCTGCCATCAAGTACTTCTCCTGACTTGCCCTTGAACTTTGCTTATCTCATTCCCTATATGCCAAGAGCCACATCCCACCTGGCTGCACATGTTCCTCAGAGGCAGAGTCCCTTTCCATCCATTCACTTGTCTGGGTTTTGGTCCTTATGCTTTATTCAACTTAGTTGAGCCCTACAACTTTGGGAATACAAAAGTACACTACATTTGTTTAATCCTTCAAGGAATTCAGGGCTATGTTCCCACAGGATCAGATTAGATTTTATGTCTTATTAGTAGCTTGTGAACACAGTAGGCGTGTGTGGTATAGAATTGCTACAGGGCGAGGCATTTTAGACAACAGCATTTTATTGCTTTGCCTGTATCTCTTCAGAGACGAGTAAACTCTGTGAGGAATGTTTTTGTGTAGTGTACAACATGGCACAGTTCTGGGAGGACTTAGTTCAGATTCCTAGCTCTTAGCACAGCCTTTATTGGTTTTGGTAAAGAAAGTGAATAGCGGGTGGCACCTGTGGCTCAAGGTCTAGGGGGCTGGCCCCATATACTGGAGGTGGTGGGTTTAAACCTGGCCCCGGCCAAAAACTGCAAAAAAAAAAAAAAGGTGAATAGCTTTCCCATACATTTTACCGGAGGTTGTATGGAATCACAGTATGTATCAGATAGTGTGGCAGTGGAGACAGTGACCTTTCCAAGGACTCTTATTATTTTGTTTCGGTTTTCCTCTGGCAGGAAAATGAGCTTAAAACTTAGAAATTGTAGATATGTCTCTTGTTTGTTCATTCTTAGGAATCCAAGTGCTGGCTCGGCGCCTGTGGCTCAGCGGGCTAAGGCACCAGCCACGTACACCTGAGCTGGCGGGTTCGAATCCAGCCCGGGCCCGCCAAACAACAATGACGGCTGCAACCAAAAAAAATGGCCGGGCGTTGTGGCAGGCGCCTGTAGTCCCAGCTACGTGGGAGGCAGAGGCAAGAGA
>CAUYRH010133061.1:0-15125 GCA_963574655.1 Perodicticus potto
AGGAGAATCGCTTGAGCCCAGGAGTTGGAGGTTGCTGTGAGCTGTGATGCCACGGCACTCTATCCAGGGTGACAGCTTGACTCTCTGTCTCAAAAAAATAGCAGGTGTTGTGGCTGGTGCTTGTAGTACCAGCTACTCGAGAGGCTGAGACAAGACAATTGCTTGAGCCTCAGTTTAAGGTTGCTGTGAGCTGTGATGCCACGGTACTTTACCAAGGTAGACAAAGTGAGACTCTGTCTCAAAAACAAAAACAAAAACAGGATGCCTAGGTGCCCACCTACTTGAAGGAGCTGGCATGGTTGGGACCCACTCTGGCAGGGCCAGCTCCCGGCAGTTCCCTGCACATCTATCTGCCCTGTCCCGTCTCCACTCTGCCAGAAAGTGTTTTTTATACTGACCCCACTGTCCCAGCCCTGTGTGTTTCAGAAAGTCATTTTTCAGATGCCTGAAAAATGGGGATGCCCTTCCCCTGTCACTCTCAGGTCAGGGCAGTGGTTTCCTCGTCCAGCTCCTGAGGATTTTCTTTGAATCTCTCTCATGAAACCCCATGTGACATTTCTATTTATATATATGTATTCTTGACTGTACTGGAAGCAGCTTGGAGGGCTGGGGGACCCCATGACATCGCCTCCCTGCAGCCGTGGTCAGGATCTTAGTGAGCAGAGAGATGTGGATGCCGACAGTTGTGAATGCAGGGGTGACAGGGAAGGCTTCACCGTGGAGGCAGGGATGGGTCGGGGCCTGAGGGTGGGCTACTCGATTAGGTGAAAGGTGGCCAGCCTGGTTTCAGAGCCTTCCTCCTAGGTCAAGTCAGTGCTGAGACACGAATCTGGGCGGAATAGGCGGGACAGGCTGGTCCTAACCCACAGACAGTCTAGTCCCCAGTATGGCTTCCTGGGGCTTGGAGATCTGCGGGGTCGGGGGCAGCACGGACATAGCAGGGCATGCACCTCTCTCCTGGAAAGGACACCGAGCACAAAGCCAAAGAGAGGGCTGGGGACAGACATGGTCTCAGAGCTGACACAGGGCCCCAATCCAATTCTTGTGCCTGAAGAAGAGTTGTGATGTGGCTGATGTCTGGCACCACCACAACAACGTGACACCTGAAAATCACAACAGCAACAACATGAGGGTGGAAACTTTGTCTTTGAGGATCCCTGGGCTAGACCCCGAGGAGTTGAACTTCCCAACCTTCTCCCCCTCTGCCCGCAAGGTAATATGGGCTCCCGGACTATAGAAGCCTCCTGCCCTTCAGGGACAAGTTTGGAGCCTTCGCTTCAGGAGAGCAGGGTGTTTGGAGGAGACAACAGGTAGGACAGAGGAAGGGGCGGGCCCACAGGGTAGAAACCTTATTCCTGCCTTCTGAGCTCCACCCTGAAGGCACTCCCCACACGCACCACACTCCCTTCCACTTTTGCCTAAGACAAGGAAAGAGTTAACCGGGGACTTCCCTCTCAGCCACCCAGTGGGTGTGGGTGCACACGGACAGGGACAGGGCGTGGAGCGCCACTGGGCCCCTTCATGAGGCTTATCTGGTCCAGTCTCACCCCTCTTGACTGGGGAAAATGGCACCTGAAGGACACAGTGTGCCTTGCTTCCTCCTAGGAGAATGAGCTCTTTCTTTACTATCTGATGGGGCTCTGGCCAGAAAGTGTGTATCTGTCCGCCTTTCCTTTTGTCCTCTCTGAGGGCCTCTCCACAGCCTTCGTCAGGGGACACTGGTGAGCTCAGAAGAACAATAAAGTTACAACTGTGTGGGAGCAGGTGCCTCCCTTGTGGAGCACAGGGAGATTTGGGTATCAGGGCATCCCCAGATCTGAGCCCCAGGCTGGCCCCCAGCTCCCTGTGTCAGTCAGGTGACTGAGGAGGGCAAACACAAGAGGAAAACAACAGCCTCGGTGCCCCGGGTGGCAGTCCCAGCCCAGAGCAGAATGGGCATTACTTGAAGTCTGCCAAAGGCAAGCCCAGCCCCAAGGCTGCAGGAGGAGGCTGGAGAGAGGCTGGGTGGGGAAATAAGAAGCCTTCTGTAGCTCAGTGTGTGCCCTGACTTGCCATTTCTGACATCAGCCTCTTCCAGTGCCCTTTCAAGGGGTAGGAACGAGGAAGGGCAGAGGTAGGGAGATCAGAACAATGCCAGGTGAATTCCCAGCGAAGACAAGTTGAGCCCATCAGTGCCTTTTGGTAAACAAGTCCCAGCTCTTCCCTCCTGGTCCTTCCCACATAGGCACCCCCAGCAGCGTTCCGCTGCCTCCTTGGCATCCACATCCTCATTCTAAGGCATGTGATTTGTTTATGGGTCTGTCCTCCACACCTTGGAGCCTCAGACTCCCCGATTCTGACCTTCAGTGCAATGCTTCCCACCTGAGGTGCTCAGGGAATAGGCCTTGCGTGGAGGAATAAATGCTCAGGCTCCCGATAGCACAGGGCAGCTGCTGGACTTGGGGTGCTGACTTGGATGCTCACTGGACACTCCTCCAAGTGTTGGAAGGGACATGGGAACTGTGGCAGAAAGTGGCTTCCTCTGGGTTGCTGACCTCGAAGAGAACAACAGGCCCTTCTGCAGGGGCCTCCCGCCCACTGGGTGGAGGGGCTGCTCCGTCTCCCTCTGCAGTGTCGGCTTCCTCCCTCTTACGCCTCTAGCAGCTAAGTCTAGGTCTTATTTAGCTCTGGATTCTGGCACAAAGCCTGGCCCATTCCAGGTGTCCAGTAAATTCCTAATAGATGGATTTATGCCGCCTGCATATGTCAGTCTGTGTGCGTGGCCACCCATCATCAGTGTCAGGCAGCTGTTTGGGTGATGTCCTGAGCAGCTGGGCCTCTTCCCTACGCGTTCCTGGGGCTGGAGCCGAGGATAGATCCTCCTCCCTCTCGTCTCCCTCTCTCCCTCCTTCCATTATCTGTCCCAGAGCCTGGCTGAGCCTCCTGCAGCCATAGTAAGCCTTTAGCACACAGAGAATGTAAGGTGCTATGATGAGTGAGGGAAAGAGAATTTATATTCTATTTTATGGAAGGTGCAATAAATCCATGTGAGCTGGCTCCTCATGTTCTATCCCACACAATGGCTTGGCTGGAGTGCTGCAGCCCTGCCCTCTCCCTGCCTTTCCTTTGCCAAGCCACCTGGAAGGACGTGCACCATCTTGGGATAGCCCTGCCTCCCAGCAGGAGCCCAGGTCTCCAGAGAAGCCCACTGGTCTGCAGATTCTGGGCCCTGAAGCTGCTGCTTCTTATACTCAGTGTCTGGACCCCAGCCCAAGCAGCCAGAACCACCACTGACTCAGGAAGAGACATGTGTAAAGAAAGAAGAAATCTCCAGAGTCAGCCCCAGAGGCTCACGGTTTCCTGCTAGTCCTGGGTGATTGCTTAAATAGGCACTGGTGGATGTGACTGAACTCTCTTGCATGCATCGCACACACTGGCAATCACCAAAGACACAGCCTCTTGCCTCGGGCTCTGTGCACACGGCGTCCTGTAGCCAGAGAACCCATATGATGGTCTTCTTGGCTCAGGGAGAGGGAGCATGGGCCTGTTGAGCACGAAACGCACCCAGAGAGTGGGGACCCTGAGAGTCGCAACAGCCCGCTGGACTGATGCTGGCAGAGTGGGGATGAAATCACCCATAGACTCAACACCTAAATTTCATGTGAACATGAGATCTTGAAAAACCCCAGGTGGAGGCCCAAAGACGAACTCGGGTCCCATCTCATTTGCCTAGGCCAGAGCCTATTGTCCCCTCATCCTCGTAACAAGTAGCAAAAGTAACAATAATTAAAAAAATAAAAATAAAAAAGTAACAATAATTATTTAAAAAGAAAGAAAAAGAGAAAAGTCTTCCTCAGCTACAATTTTGGGGCTTGAGTATGGTCTCTGAGGAGTGACCGGGGACCTGGTCATGCAGCTGTGGTTAGTCATTAACCCAGGGCTACAGGTTCAAAAGCACCGTCTGAGGTCCGGCCTGCAGGGTGTGTCCTGTACCTCAAGGTTGAGCAGGTGAGAGCCAGCTCTGCCAGAGAGAGGCTGTGTCTCCTGGGTCATTTGTATGACCTCACTCAAGGCTGCTCAGGGGTGGTAAGATTTTCATTTTTGAGGATTGGAACAGATAATGGCCTAAGTGTTATGACTTCTTGGACGTCAAAGCTCTATGTCAACATTAGTTTGGTGCAGATCCTCCTGCTCCAGGGACCCCACCTGTCCATGGTGTCTCATCCACCTACAACAGAATCCTGGGGCAGAGTCACACACAGGTGCCGCAAAGTGCTAAGAGTGGTGATCTTAGGCCTCCTACCAGCCCTGTATGGAGCATACATCCTTTTATAAATGCAGATGGAAATGGGCAGGAAGAGAGGCACGATGTGACCAGCACCCACTGTGTGCCAGGCTTGGTGCAGGACCTGCCACCTTTGCCCTTCTGTGGTGAGTGTTGATTGGCAGGGTTCTCTGGGGGCTGCTACAGTGGTTAGGAAGGTGGACGCAGGAGCCAGACTCCTGGGTTTAAATCTCATGCACTGCCACAAGCTACTTGCGTCACCCCAGACAGGATATTTCACCTCTGCGGACCTCAGTTCCCTCATCTGTAAAATGGGATTAGAATAGCACCCGCCTCACAGAGTTTGTACAGGCAATAGATGAGTTAATTTGTGTAAGGCCTTAGAATAGTGGTTGGCACTTAGGAAATGCTCCTTGTTTATTGCTATTGTTAATAGCTGTTACTTTGGATATTTAATGTTCTAAATGGGGCAATATGGATCCCTTATTCTCATTTTATGCAGGGAAAAAAATAGCTGAAGCCAAACAACCAACAGCTTTCCCGGGTCCTGAGCCCCCAGCCACACTGCCTGGCCCCGTGAGCTCTCTCAGGCTGGGAAGGCGCCAGGCACCTGCCCTGGGCCTTTTAGGAAAAAGCTTCTTTGACTGAGGAGTCCAGCCAGCCTGGCTTCGCCTTCTCCCTCCCTTTGGGCTCTGCTCTTATTCACCCGTCTGCCCTGGGAACGTTCAAACATCACCACACCATGAAGACCACACAAAGCACAGAACAAGCCACTCAGGGGCCGGGCTGCCAGCGGCTTTGCGCTGCCTGAGATGCAGGGCGGACGAGTGCCTGCTTCTTGGCCTGCTCCTGGGGTGGGCCGAGAAGTTTCTCACACAGCTGGAGCTTGTCCCAGGCTCCCCCACAGGATGGCCGAAAGGCTGGCCACTCCCACAGCCCTCTTCCCCCTTCCTCTCCTCTCCCCCGTGACAGGTGGGGTTGGCCTCGTCATCCCACCCAGCGGCACAGAGGGCAGCCTCTACCTTTCCTTTTTTGGGTTTGTGTTGGACTGTGTTCTCTCCCAGAAGGTAAAGTTTTGTGAGGGACACTGAGAGGTGGGCTTGGCGGGACACAGGAGGACGGCTGGTGGGGGGAGGTCGTGGACTGTGGGGTGCCCGTGCTCAGCATGCTGCTCTAGAGAGATGTAGGTAGGCTCGTGGAACAATGGGCAGGGGTCCATTCTAGTGAAGGGGTCCTAACTGTCGAAAAATGCAGATTCTCAAATCTCGGTGGCTTCCCACATAGAAGTTTACTTCTTACTCCTACAAAATACGATTTGGATAGGAGTCACTCAGGCTGACAGAGGCACTGCCATATTCCCCATGCAGCTTCCAAAATCAGCTGGAATGTAGACATCCAGCCAGCAGATGCGGCAGAGAGGGTGTGGAGAGTTGGCAAGGCTTTCCTGGGTTCCGTAGTCTGGAACTCAACCACCAGGCTTCCCTGTCACGTGGGGCCAGGAAAGGTAGTCCCTACTGGGAAACCCCCCCCCAGTGCCAACTCTACACAGTGGACAGGGAACGTGGCTATTGTGGAATCAACCAAATGGGGCTGCCAACCCAGAGACATCCAGAATGAGGTTCTACTCATGTGATCTCAGCTGCTTCTAAAATGGAAGAAGAGCAGAGAGAGCTAAAAAGGCCATCTTTGTTTTGTTTTGTTTTGTTTGAGACAGAGCCTCAAGCTGTCGCCCTGGGTAAAGTGCTGTGGCATCACAGCTCACAGCAACCTCCAGCTCCTGGGCTTAAGCGATTCTCTTGCCTCAGCCTCCCAAGTAGCTGGGACTACAGTTGCCCGCCACAACACCCGGCTATTTTTTGTTGTTGTTGTTGTTGCAGTTGTCATTGTTTAGCAGGTCCAGGCATGATTTAAACCTGCCACCCTGGGTGTATGTGGCCAGCGCCCTACCCAGTGAGCTACGGGTGCCACCCCCCATATGAATTTTGTTAATGGGTTGAATGAGGATGTAAGAGAGAATAGTCAAGGTCAATTCCGAAGATTTTGACCTGATCAGCCGGAATGATGGTGTGGCCATTAACTGAGATGGGATGGCTACAGGAGAGCAGGTACAGCTTTAGGGGATGGGAAAAATGAGGATGTGTTCATGTTTGAGATGCCTGTTTAATCGAAGAAGAGAAATCTGGCATGCAGTTGGATTCAGGAGTCTGGAGATCAGAGACAAGGTCAGGTAGAAGCAATATATCCACGACAATACTGAAATTAACAAAGGACTACAGAACTTGAAAAACAAAGAAGCCCAAGGTCTGTGCTCCAGTGCATTCCAATGTTGAGATGTGGAGGAAGAGGATCCAGCACCCGAGTACCATAGAAGAGCAGCTGCCAGGGAGATTGGGGGAAACTCAGGAGAAGGTGGGGACCTGGATGCCTGGTAAAGACAGAGTTTCAGGGAGGAGGGAGGAATGGGCTGTGTCAACTTCTGCTGAGAGGTCAAGTCAAATGAGGAATGAGATGTGGCCATTGGAATTGTTGGTTGAAAGGTGTGTCAGCGGATCCTTGAAAAAGAAAGTAGTGGCGACTGGGATTCTAGATTGGTTAACCAAGAACAGGTTTTGCCAGATGATGCACATTCCTTTGTTTAGAAAGTATCCCTGGACAATGCCATAGTCTATCTAGATTTCAGCATGGTGTTTGAAGCAAAACATTCTTCTAGTATTTTCAAACATGGTAGAAAAATATGGTTCCATAAACATTTTCGTTGGATGTATAAATGGTATATTTCAGCCCTTTTCCCCCTTGGCCTGTTCAAAAGTTTTATCAAGGACTCGAGTAAAAGCATCCCTGGAATGGTGCTCCAATTTGCAGATGCTGCAAAGCTAGGTAAGGTAGAAATACATTGATGGAACACATAGGATCCCAAATAATTCTGGAGGATTAGATGAGTGGACAGAGCTGACAAAATGACATTTAACAAGAATGAATGGGAATTCTTGTATTTTGGGTACCAAGAACTGAATGTCTAAGTGAGGGAATCAGGGTTTGACCAAAGTAAATGATAACATTGAAAACGTGGCTTGGGAATTTATGTTGATAACAAGGTCTGATATGAAGCAGCACTGTGATATGTAGCCAGAAGAGTGGCAAAAGAAGGGTAGTATCTATAATAATCTGCTATCTTAGAGCACGCTGTGCTGGTCAAGCCATACGTACAATATCCATTGCATTCTGGCATCATGCTTAGAGAGAGAAACTGACATGCAGGGGTGCATGTGGAGGAGAAAAGTCGTGACCTGTGGAAACCCCTGCAGCCTGCTGTCTCCCTGCCTCCATCTCCTGCCTCTCCCACCAGTTCCCCACATTGTTCCCAGAGGGATTTTCCTTGGACATAGATAGGATCGCATCACTCCATGCTGTTTTCCCATGACCTTAGAAATAAAGCCTGAGACTCTCCCATTTCAACTATCTTCCTAGCCTCATTTCCCTCTACTCTCCAGGGACCCTGTGCTCTGGCCATCCTGCTTCCTGAGCTTCCATACCTTCTCATCCCTGCCCTCACTCGGGGAGTTAGTGCCCTCCTGTGGGCTCTCATGGCACCTGTGCTGTCCTTGTCCTCACTGTGCACCCTGGACTCTTTTCTTAACTTATGCCCTAAATTAGACTGAAAGCTAGCAGAGGCCAGGGACAATGCTGCTTTTCTTTACTCTTATTTCCTTAGTCTGCTACAAAATAGGTACTCAGTAAATATTGATGGAATGAATGAAAATGGAAGGAAGGAAGGAAGGAATCAGTGCTACTTCCTCTACCTAGAGTCCCTTCCCTTCCTGATTGCTCATTGGTAGATCCAGTTTTTCATTCCAAGCATCCAGCTCAGGCAGCAGGCACCCTGAGCATCTTCCCTGCTGCTGCAGACCACACCTTTCCCTGCACTTCTTGTAACACTTGGTGGCATGTGGCTCCACATCTTGCCCACCTGCTTATTCTGTCTTACTCATCTTTGTATGTCCAAAACCATGGCTGGCTCCATACTTGGGTCTAGTGTCATATCTTACGAGGAATGCCTAAAGCAACTGAGAACGTATAACCCAGAGAAAGGGAAACATTTTATTAGGAAGGAAAAGGAAATAGATGGTTCTTTGGCATCTATGAGGATAGAGAGGGATGGCCTCTATAGTTTTTCCAGCGCTAAGATTTTATGGTTCTGAGCTTTGAAATTCAATAGAGTTAACTGTATTACTTAATTGATAGCCTTGTTTCCAGGTTATGTAGCCCCAGAGAAAGGTAGAGAAGTGTGCCCCCCCCACCCTGAGCCCCGTGGCAGAGGGATTGTGGCTGATGGTAAATAAGATGGTCACCCTTCTGCAGCAGAGAGGTCAAGGGAAAAATTTTCTTTTTTTTGAGACAGAGTTTCACTTTGTCGCCCTCAGTAGAGTACTGTGGCGTCACAGCTCACAGCAACCTCCAACTCCTGGACTTAGGCAATTCTCTTGCCTCAGCCTCCTAAGTAGCTGGAACTACAGGTGCCCACCACAACGCCTGACTATTTTTTTGCTACAGTTTGGCCGGGGCTGTGTTCAAACCCACCATCCTTGGTATATGGGGCCGGCACCCTACCCACTGAGCCACAGGTGTGGCCCGAGGAAAAATTTTCTAATCTCTCCCCAGGCCTTGTGGGAAAAAGGCGTCCTTGGCCGTGTCATCCCTTAGGGGTTGGGATAGGGGGCACTCTTCACACCCTGTCCTGTCAGGCTCTCAGCTCTGGCTTTCTCCAAAGCTGATCTGATTCAGGGAACCTTAGCTGCTGAACCAGAAGACTCTTGCTTCCATGCATTTGGTGTACTGAGATTCAACCTTGGGCCAATGCCACAATTCATTCTGAATTCTCCTAGCGATTTGGCAAGAGGTTGTCAGTGTGGACAGAGAAGGGTCACAGCAAAGACTGACTGTTCCCGTGACCTTCAGCTGCATGGCCACTTTGCCTGGGGTATGAGAAAGAGGAGGCCAGAGAGAAGCTATTTACACAACTGCTCTGCCAGCTTTCTGCAGGCGGGACAACAGCTTTCCATTAAGTCTGTGGGTCAGTGTAGCAAAAGCCTGGCCTGACTTTAGCTTTCAGGACATTGATATACGTTCATAGTGCTTTGTCCCTGCATCCCTGGTTTCCTGGAAAGTACATTTAGGAGACAATCGTGTCTGCATTGAACCTATGTGGTCTACTCAGGTATGTCCAGGTCTGAACTGGGAGTGTAGAGCAAGAACCAGGCCATCAGGGAGCATTTCTAAGTTGGTTTTCTCAGTAAAGACATGATAAGATAACAGCGCTCAGGTTTTCTGTTCCATTCACCTTATCAAAGGAACAAAGTTTTTAAGTGCTGCTCTGACCTCTACAACCATCCAAGAAAACACCTGACACAAATTTTAATGTCACTCTGAAATGGTCCCCCTGCCTGCCCCTCCCTTCCCATTTTCCTAACACCCTGTCCCCAGTTCAGTCTCTCTCCTCAATCCTACTACTAGAATTTCAGAAATTAATTCAACTCACAATAAACTAGGGAAACATTTAAACTTTGTCTTTGAGCGACTTGGGGTCCATATGGATCCATCCAGCTTATAGCAGTAACTTGCTCCTGGCCTGTGAGGCTCCACAGCAGGTCATAGACCACTCGGTCAAGGCCTGCTCCATCCACAGTGGACACTGGTCCACTGGCCTGTGTGGAGGCAGAGAGGCTTGCTGTCCTCCTCACTTCAATTGATCTGATGGGCTGTTTTTAAAAAACAGTGGGCCGCAACAATGTTCTTGTATTAGTAAGCACCAACCTGAAGAGTTCCTTGGACCTTTAGAACATCTGTTTATTTTAGCACAGTACCTGTCATACAGGAGACATCCAAGAAATATTTGGCAGATGTCTGCTGAACTGATTCTATAGACAAGAATTTCATGAACACCCAGCATTAGTTCTCAGTATCCCAGGAGAAATAAAGAGGAATAATGACACATTCCTGTTCTCAGTGACCCTAAATTCAGTGGCAGAGAAAAGACTTACATGTTGGAAGAATAAAATCTCCCCATGTGGCAGTCTGTGGCCAGGCCTTATTTATGTAGTGAGGGCTTTAGAAAAGCTGTACTTTGTTCAGCTCTCCACGCTGACTAGGGTCCTACCCAAGGGGCCCTTGGGTCATCTGTGAGAACCTATGCTAAGGCCATGACTCTGCCTCGTGAAAGGAGATGGCCACATCTTTCCCTTAGTTGTTAAAATTCAATTCTCGCTGCTCTAATTTGGTTGGAAAACATTTCTTAAGTATTAAAGATGGTGTCGTGGAGAAGGATTACAGAGGACACGTTAGTGTCATGCAGTTTAGTTTTGGCAGTGAGCATGATGAGGGTAATGGGATTGAAGTCACTATAATTAGTGTTTCTGCTGCTCTGCAAATGAGAAATCATTGAGGAAAGAAGCTTGACAAGGGTCATGTGGAGGGATCCACAGCAGAATCAAGACTAGAAGGTGCTGTCCCCTTAGGCTGCCCTGCTACCTCTGTACCAGTGCATTCTGGGAATGATATTGTGACCAGCCCGACAGGTACACCTTGCCCCTGGGTGGATCTCTTACCTGCCCAGGTGGGTGTGGGTATCATTCCTTCAGCTCTCTACCCTCAAGCAGACTAGTAGAGTATGTCTTTCTTAGCCATCTTCTGGGTGGTCAGACTGGCATCTGCCTGTCAGTAGAGTATTATTTTCTCTTTCTTTTAGTTCTAGATTCCTTGGGAAAAGACAGACAAGTGTCTGTGGTGTTACTCTCAAGATGTCTGTGTTCTGGCCTTTGGCTAATCTTTCAGGATTTTTTTTTTTTTTTTGAGACAGATTCTCAAGCTGTCACTCTGGGGGTAGTGCCATGGTATCATCATAGCTCACAGCAACCTCCAACTCTTGCGTTCAAACAATCCTCTTGCCTCAGTTTTTTCTATTTTTAGTAGAGGTGATGTTTCACTCTTGCTCTCAGGCTGGTCTCAAACCTGTGAGCTCAAGCAATCCAATCGCCTGAGCCTCCCAGAGTGCTAGGATTGCAGGCATGAGCCATTGCGCCCCACCTATCTTTCAGGTTCTTGACACATTTTCTGTATTTATGTAGATGATCAGTATCTCTAACTATGTTCCTGGGTTCCTTTTTTGCTTTGTCCATCTTTACCAAGTATAGGTGGAATCCTCGTGAATACAAGCTTTCTCTAATAGCCTCTTTCTCTTCTTTCTCCACACTTTTCTTCCCTCTGCCAGACTTCTAGAATTGAAATGGAAGAAACAAATATTATCCTAGCCTGCAAATCCTCTGGCCTAAGGGGAGACTGCTGTGTCAGGCACAACCCTTCTGTCCATAGGCTCCATGGAATGAGAGATACAGTCTCTCTGGTTTTCCAATATTCTTATACCTGGCTAGCACAGCACAGGTATGCTATAGGTCCTAAGTAACTATGTACTGAATTAATTATATAGTCCCACTTCTACCCAATCAGCAGAATGCCTCTTACCTAATTCTGTAGGTCCAAGAACAGGGGATGCAAATGTCCTCTCCTGAATCCTTCCCCCTCTCTCTTGCCTCCTTCCCAGTCCATAAGGAATTCCATTCTGATCCCCCTTGCTGAACAAATCTCTGCTAAAGGCAGAATTTCCTTTGAGGCCACAGGAAAGAATTTCAACATCAGCTAAAATAATCTCCCAAGGTCCTTCACAATTTCAGTATTGGCCCTTTGGACTTGTTCATTTTTAGGCCCAGAAATCTCATTCTTTCATCTTTTTCCAAAATTGGTATTTTTTTAGGTGAACTGGTTGTGCGTAGGGGGGAAGGGGGGGAGAACCTGGGGAGAGATAATCTTAAAGTAGTCTTTGACACCTCCCTGATTTTCAGTTGTCTTTGATCCTTCATCTGATAGAGTTGAAGTATTTTCCCCAAGTATCATTAGCCTTTTCCCCAGTTCCAGACTTATCAAGTGGCTGTAGGTAAGGAGCTAAGGCGTGAGAGTGGGCACAGGCTGGAACACACCTACCTGAGGACTCCCTGAAGCCCACAGACCACCGCTCCACCACCCAAGCCCACCCAACCCCATCCTCCCCAGCATTACGATGGATCCTATGCAAGACAAGGCCTCCACTGCTGGCCTCTTGCTTCTCGGACACACAGAGAGTGTTCTGGCTTAATCAACATTCACCCAGTGATTATAGGATGAACTGCAACCTGCAGCAAAGGTAAGCCTTTCAACAAAGGCTTGGTTTGGGTTTTGGAAGGGAAAAAACAAAATAAAAAGCAAACAAACACATTATCCGTTAATAGGCACTTTAGGCTTCGGGCTTCACCAGTTTGGTTATTAGAAAGGATTTCCTCATGCAAAGATGTAATCAAGTCCAGCCGTCGCGCCCACATCCCTTCTTCTCTTCACAGCCTTCACCTTTGATTGCTGTTGCCATGGCAATGAGATTGTTGAAAAAGAGGGAGGAAGATTGTGCCTGTATTTGGAAAGTGAGATGCTTCTGAAAATTCACATTTTTCTCTTTTTCCTTTCTCTCTGCTAGAAAGAAAGAAGGAATGAGTGATGAGAAGCGACCCATGTTCTCTGATCATCTGTTACGTGCCAGTCATGCTAGATACTTAACATACATATTGTGTTGAATGTGTGTATGTGGCATAAAACCTTTTTTATTGTGAATGATAACTCAACTACCAAAGAATACACAAAACAAAAATAGTAAGGTCAATAATTTATCAAAAACAAACACCCATGTGGAATCGAGTAGACATTTCCAGAACCCCAGAAGTGACACTTAGGGCCCCTTTCAATTACTGCCTCCTTCTGCTCCTTCAAAGAAAAACTACCCTGCCTTTTATGGAAATCATGTTTTCTTTCCATGTATGCACAAATTCCCTAAATATTACTGCTTTATCTTTTTTAAAAACTGAGTATGGATGGAATCGCACAACGTGTATTCTTTGTGTATATGGTTTCTTTTGCTCCATATTAGTTTATAAGCTTTAGTCATGTTATTATTTGTGGCTATAGTTTTTCATGTTCATTTTCTTAATGACACTTCATTGCATAAATGGAACCCAATTTATTTATCCATTCTATTGTCAGTGGACTTTTTATTGTTTCTAGTTTGAGGTTCTTATAAATAATGCTATGATGAATATTCTTGTACATGTGTTTTTGTGCCCATGTACTCATCTTTCTGTGGGTATGTACTGAGAAATGGAGTTCCTAGCACGAAGTATGTTAGTAGGTAATGGATGCTAACATGTTCCTACATGGTTATTCGCCTATTAGCAATGTATAGGTTTCTGTTTCTCCATATCCTTACCAGCATTTGATATTCTTAGTCTTTTTAAGACTGATGGGTATGTAGTGGTACCTCAAATGTTCACTTGTCATTTGAATATTCTATGATGTGACTGCCTCACTTTTCTGTTGGGCTGTTTTTTTCTTACTGACTGGTTATTATTTTATAGTGTACTTTGGATGCACACAAGCGGCCTGTTATATGTATTACAAATATCTTATACTCTGTGGATTCTTTTCTTTTCACCTTCTTAATGGTACCTTTTGGTAAATGGGAGTTACTAATTTTAATGTGGTCCAATTTATCAATTTTTCCTTTGTGATTGGTATTATTTGTGCCCTGGTGAAGAACTCTTTCTTTTGCCCCAAGATCATAATGTTGTTCTTCTATAATTACCTTCTAGAATGTTTATTGTTTATTGTTTTTTTTTTTTTTTTTGAGACAGAGCCTCAAGCTGTTACCCTGGATAGAGTGCTGTGGCATCACAGCTCACAGCAACCTCCAATTCCTGGGCTCAAGCGAGTCTCTTGCCTCCGCCTCCCAAGTAGCTGGGACTACAGGCATCCGCCACAATGCCTGGCCATTTTTTTTTTTTGGTTGCAGCCGTCATTGTTGTTTGGCGGGCCCGGGCTGGATTCGAACCCGCCAGCTCAGGTGTACGTGGCTGGTGCCTTAGCCCGTTGAGGCACAGGCGCCGAGCCATGTTTATTGTTTTGTCTTTCACATTTACATCTAACTTACACTACAAACTGATTTTTATGATGATGTAATGTAGGGATTCAATTTCTTTTTTGTTGTTGCTGTTATTCAAGGTGGATATCTAAAATATCTCAACACATTTGTTGAAAAGACCATCTTTTGCCCATGACTCTGCAGTGTTACTTTCATAATAAATGGAAGAAGTCCACATATGGACTTTCTTTTCTGCTTCATGGGTCTGTTTGTCTATCCCTGCTCGAATTTCACAATCATAATTACTGTTGTTTCATAATTAGTTTTAATTTCCAGTAGAGCAAGTCCTCTTACTTTGTTCTTTTTTTTTTTTGAGACAGAGCCTCAAGCTGTCACCCTGGAGAGAGTGCTGTGGCATCACAGCTCACAGAAACCTCCAATTCCTGGGCTCAAGCGAGTCTCTTGCCTCTGCCTCCCAAGTAGCTGGGACTACAGGTGCCCGCCACAACGCCCGGTCATTTTTTGGTTGCAGCCGTCATTGTTGTTTGACGGGCCCGGGCTGGATTCGAACCCGCCAACTCAGGTGTACGTGGCTGGCGCCTTAGCCCGTTGAGGCACAGGTGCCGAGCCATCCTACTTTGTTCTTATTCAAGAATATCTTGGTTGTTTTTTAGTCCTTTGCATTCCCACAAAAGTTTTACAGTCAGCTTATCAACTTCCACAAAAGAAAATAATAGATGCTATTCTTTTTTTTTTTTTTTTTTTTTTTTTTTTTTTGTTTTAGCACCCCAAGCTTTTGGCCGGGGTTGTGTGGGGTGGCAAAAAAGCACAAACCAAACACCAAAAACGGGGCTTAAGCAATTTTTTTGCCTC
>CAUYRH010133063.1:0-24406 GCA_963574655.1 Perodicticus potto
GGGTTCATGAATGGAGGAAATAGAAAATAAACATAGCTCGTTGTAATATGAACCACATGTGGGGCATGTTTCCCAAACCTATGGCTGAAAGTCAGACCAATCACAGTGATGTAAAATACCAGGACACAGCTAATGTGGGAAACACAAGTGTTGAGAGCTTTAGCTCATTCCTCTCCACAGGCAATGCCTATAACTGTCTTAAGGATTAAGATATAAGAAAAGACAATGATCAGAGTATCAAGGAAGAAAATCACAGCAACCAGAATAACTGGGTATAAGCAATTAAACGTAATATCAGCACAGGCAAGTTTCATGACATCTTCGTGAAGGCAAAAGGCATGGGAGAAAACATGGGACCAACACTGTGGGAACCAATAGAGTGCCAGGATTGGAGGCATGAGGGATAAAAAGCCCCTCAACAGTATTCCTGCACTCCTACCTTTATCACCCTGGAATTGGTAAGGATAGAGTTATACCTCGGAGGAATGTGCATGGCAATAAAATGGTCATAGGCTATGGCAAGCAAGATACCAGATTTCACAATTAAAAGAGAGTGGATTATGTAGGCCTGCGAGAAGCAGGCTCCATGGTTTATAGCCCAGTGATTCACCCATAAGACAACCATTACCATAGGCATCGTGGTCAGCATTGCTATGAGGTCTGTGCCTTTCAGCATGACAAGGAAGAGGTACATGGGTCCTTGAAGGCTGTGGTCATCCTTGATGAGGTAGAGGAATGTGCCATTGCCAAGAAACAGTGACATACACTGCAAATAAGGGGATGGAGATCCAGTGATGAACAGCCTCCAGGCCTGGGAAGCCAGTAAGCAAAAAGAAGGCATCATACTAATACTGGGCCACATAGTGTGTCTACAGGGGAAGAGCAGATGCATGAAAACTTTTAGTCCCTAAACTCAACTTTTTCAGTGTGTACTAAATCTTTGTGAGAATACATAACAATATTTCTATTTAGGAATAATTGATTGATAAATGTATGGTTATGGAACTATTATCTTTCAAAAGAGCAACAGAGATTTATAGAGTATTCTAGAGATGAGAAATAAAGATCTTCTTTATGTTAGAAATAGTATTAGGTTGATAGTTAATGCTTTTCATTTATAAAATCACATTAGATAAGAAGTAATTCTCCTAGATTGCATGCTATACAATTTTTGATCAAAATGGTATAAGAAAAGATGGCAAATATACACAATTGAATAATAATTTTGCTTAGCTAGACTTGTTTAGTTTGCAAATTTTAATATATTTAAACTTGATTTTCATTTTATATTTCACAAGCATAATACAGACATCGTGTTTTAATGGAAAATTTTTCTAAGTTTAGTTTTAAAATTCAATGTTAACATTTTATGGAAATTCAGCAAAAGCCATGTAACCTCTATGGAGAAAAATGGATAAAGGCAGGCTATGTCCCATTTAGTCTACAAAAATTCTTGGTTTTCCTGAAGCCTATCCATGGGTTGTGCCAAAGAAAATTGAAACCTGCCTTAACATATTTGTTCACATAAAAAAAATCTATGCAATAGGTGAGGGGTATCCAAATAAAGAGGGATATATTCCACTACCAATATTTCTGGAAAATCTTTTTGTCTTCTTTTGACTGCTTCTAGATTGAGGAAAGAAGAATCATTCCAAATTTCTGTTTCTGGCACTCACCCATTCATAATCTTGCTACTGGAATGGGAGCCGTTCCTGACATATTTGGGGACTCACATCAAATATTTCCTTCCCAAAGTCTGTTCAAGAAGCCAGGTTAGAGTGTTTATATATGTGGAAAACACCTTTGCAGAGTATCATCGTTCTTGATACTCAGGAGACTGCTTGATCCCTCTTCCCTCTCTCCTGTCTGGGAGGAGCAGGGAAACTCAATCAGGCCATTCAGGTGTCTTCTCAAGGATGGGTGAGGAAAAATGGAAACATAAATACCAAGGAGGTATGGAAACCTCAGGGCTTACTTACGTAATTCCCCAGAATTCTAAACACTAGTGCATTATAAAACAAATAAGTCTGTCTTGGTGACTATCACAAAGGTCAAAAGGATTTCACTTATACCCAGGATGACATGTGTCTATTTGTAGTATATTTATGAATTCTAATTACATTTTGTGTTTTCTATTTCTACAGGAAAATTAGTCCTTATTTACAGGAACATCAATGCACATAGTAAGAGCCATGTGAATAAATGCCATCAAATATTTATTTTAATCACTTAGTTTCTATTTAGGATATTCCTCATTTTATACCAGGTTCAGAGTGATGAGCTTGTTCCTTTCTACTATCAGAACTGAAAAATCTAGTGAGTACAAGAAAGAAAATATTGATCATGAATTGCATGGGATAATCATCACAACATGAATATTAGTAGTTTTAGTGCACTATGAAAATGCATCAGCTATATCTCTGAGGTCAGGAAAAATTTCCCGGAAAGACACTACTTAGGTTATCTCTTTGCTCAGAGAGGAGTCAGGACTTTAGTTTTTCATTGTCTTTTCCTTTGTGGCTATGTCTAAGTCTCCAGATCCATGATTAACTTCCAAATCTGCATTTAGATAAAAGATAGATACATCCTTATTGGATTTGGTTGGTCTTGATGGTATAAATGACAGGATTCATTAAAGGAAGAAAAGGGAAGTAGACATAGTTCATGACAGTGTAGAACACCTCTGACATATACTTCCCAAATTTGTTGCTGATTTTCAAACCAATCACCATTCCTTAGAAGTGGAGGACACAACCAATGTGGGAGATACAGGTGTTGAGTGCCTTGGCTCTCTCTTCACCAGAGGCAGTGTCCATGACAGTCTTCAGTATTAGGATATAGTAGAAGAAGATGATCAGAGAGGACTTTAAAATAAGTTATAATTACAGAATAAAGTATGTTGAAAGTTAACATCCCAGGTAAGTTCCAAAACTTCTTGGTGCAAATACATTGACTAGAACATGAGAGTGGTAATATGAAAATGAGAAACATACCCAATATTGCAGGCATGGGGGATATAAAACCCGTCAGAAAAACTCCCACTCCACTGCTAACCTTAACACTTGAGTAATGCAAAGAATGGAAGCATATTTCCATGAATTGCAATTGGTAATGAAACAATCATAGGCCCTTAGAAGAGTGTATTCAATCCTTCTAAAATATAAAGGTAGTGAAACAAGTAGGCCTTCAAGAAACAGCCTCAATGGCTGATCTCCCTGCAATTCACACTCAAGATGCCCACAGCAGTAGGCATATGGTCAATGTCACAAGGATGTCTATGCCATGACAAGGAAATAGTACATGGCTAATTGAAGAGTTTTTTATCCTTGATGAAGCAGAGGAACACAACATTGCCAAGATGCACAGTGACATAGACTGCAAAGAAGGGGGTGGAGATCCAGTGATGAGAAAACAAGGAAGAAAAAAGGAGGTCTCACTAACATGAAGCCACAGTGTGCCCACAGGTGGAGAGCAGCTGTCTTGACACATTGAAACCAGGAACCCCAGTATTTCAGTGGTAACATACCACAGTTGCCTCATCACAATTTTCCTACTTGAGGAAAATTAATTGGTGCGATAAATTCGACTCTGCCACTATTTTCCTGCAGAAGATGAGTAGGGACAGGCAAGCTGGACTAGGGGCCGAAGAATGGCAATCTTTCCAAGTGAAAAAAAAAAGTTAAGTTAATGATTCTATGCTTCTAAAATTAAAAGAAAAATTTTAATTAATTTTACCTAAAAGATCAGGTCCACCTGTTATGTTAGTACTTAGAAATTGTTTACAGCAGTGAAAACAAAAGAAAACAACATACATAAATGCAAATGGATAATAATTGATTATTTCTTGCTATGATTGCTGACTTTTCAGACATTAAATTTTAATTTTATATTTCAAAATTATTATATAGACCTCTCTCCATTAATAAAACTTTTATTTGCCTCCTTCTGAATTAAATTCCATTGTTTTATGGCATTTAACATGCATGCTCATCACTTCCAATTAATTACTTGTCACTGCATCAGTTACCCATTTCCTGCAGGGTGGTTCCCACAGTTGTGGGCTATAGATTAGCCATAGCAAACACACATGGAGACTTGTCATACATGCAGCCTTAGACTTTACTATAGGCGAAAAGCCTATAAGGAAACCTTTAAATTGTTCCATTTTGTGAAGGCAAGTTTAAAGTCTTTTGTGAGTTAGAAAGGAAAAAACCCTGGTTGAACTCCATATGTGGCTAAGGACCTAATCATGTAAAAGTGATTTAGGGCCAAGCTTCATGGGGGCAGGCCTGTAGGCAGTTACCTGTATATCTCAGGAATTTCCAGACCACTCCCTAAAGATGATTAACTGCCTCCAGATGGTCATTAAAGGATCAAGCATTCAAAGAGCTTATTTCCCCAGAACCTTGTTTTATGGTTTTATTTTTAATTATTTAGCATAAGAATAACTGTAGTGAAGTGTTTTTCAGTTAATCTGGTTAAATCTTAGCCCATAAGGATAGTTTTAGATAATGTTAGTAAAGTGGTTATCAGTTAATCTGGTTTATCCATAGGCCCATAAATACCAGGCAGTAAGAGGACTGGGGCCAAGGTTTAAGTCATATGTTTATTGATTGAGTTATGTACCTATGTAAGCTTTGGTGGAAGAAATAAAGTTGCTATTTGCCTGAGTGAACTTTCAGCTTTCTTCTTCTCCGACATTTCATCACAGCCTCAACATCTGCGGAACCGCCCATGCAAGAAACATTCACACAACACTTTACCCTTTCCAAACTCTTGAGTCAAAATTTACATTATATCAGGATTGAAAGGTGATTGAAGTGTACAACAAGGTCTGAGAAGCAATACTCTAAGCATTTCCTATCTAGCAGCTCTATGGAGACAGAAACATTTTGCTACCTACACCTGGTTAATTCCCTCATTCATTTCCTCAAGACATTCTCATATAATTTTTTTATTGCTCTCCCAATGTTTAATACTTCTTTTTCCAAAATCACTGACATAATTAAATGCTCAAATTCTTCCTCTACCTCACAGGGTCTCACTTTGTCACCCCTGGTAGAATGCCATGGTGTCACAGCTGACAGCAACCTCAAACTCCTGGGCTTAAGCTATCTCTTGCCTCAGCCTCACAAATAGCTGGGACTATAGGCACACACCAGAGTGTCCAACTATTTTTTAGAAGAAATTAATGAGGGAATTACCCAGGTGGAGGTAGCAAAATGTTTCTATTTCCATAGATGTGCTAGATATAAAATGCTTAGAGCCCCCTCTAACTCTTTCAATCTTTAAATACTTCACCTTCAACGCTCTGCTTTGTAGCTCTGACTGTGAGCATTCTCATCTTTCCACAGCCTAAAGATGCCAGTCATCTCCAGTATTTCCACTTTATTGGGCTCCACAATATGAAAAAATGAATCATATCACCTGCTCTTCTATAGTCTCATTTTGCCACAAATTTGGAAGCCTGAAGTCAGGATTGTAGCTTTGAGAAGTCTGCTTTATAAGATGGCCACTTATAAATGAGTCAGAAGTCAGACAAATCACAAAGAATTTAAACGTCATAAGAGAAGAAAGCTCTGATTCTACATCTATGACAGATTGATGCCCATTGAGATTGAAATCTACTAACATCACGAAATGATGAAGAGGGCCATGATTATTTCACAATTATCATTCTATCTCTGAAAGCTGTTTCATGCTTAAAAAGTACATATGGGCGAATAATCATTACTGGATGAATGTTTGGAGGCTGTGGGGAACCCATAAAATATATCCCTGGGATCAGGGAAAATTTCAGAGTGATAATGCCACTTAGATTGAGGGTTGAATAATGAGAATAGTCGTGAATATCATAGCTTTTGGTAGGGTAGGGCCCTACTTCCATGCCTGGAAAGAAACACACACAAATACATTTTTTAAATGTACACTGGTCATGGGGCAGTGTAAAATATGATGATTTCAGACCAAAATAATTTATACTGAACCTGTACTAAAGAACTCATAGCATGTTTAAAACAAGACATGAAAGAAAGCTTGATAGAAAAATCAGTGGCAGCAGGTTCTGATCTCACAAGGTCTTATAAACCTTATGAAAACTTTCGCAATAAGTCCAGTCAATGAGTATAGAATAAGGAATATTGTGGATTCCTATGATCAGGTAATTTCTATCTAAGGTCTCTAATAGCATGAACTATGAGCACATTGGAAAGGGCGCAGGATATACTGTGTAAAAACAATATTAGGATAGAGCAACACACATGGAAAATTGTGTTGGTGTGGTTATGATTAGATATTGTCAGTAGCATTGGATAGAAGATGACAGAAGAGAGATTCTATGACTTAGAAAGAATGGAATGCAGTGATTAATTGAATGTGGTAGATTAAGGAGAAAGAATCACAAGAGATGACATCCACATTCTGAACTTAGCTGAATGGAGATTAGTTCTACACACTTCCATGGTGATGAAAGGAAAAGAATGAGTTTGTTGACCAATCACCAATTAATTGTTAATGGGCCCTTTTGCATTAATTATTCATTTTACACTTTGGACTTGGAGAAAAAAAGAAAAGAATTATTTTTAATGTTGTGTGTCTATGAACATTCAAATAGACTTGTCTCTCTTTCTGTATGTCTTGAGTTTAGAGCATAAGTATGAAAGTAGGAGAAGAGACTTGAGATTGACCAATAATTATATTTAGCTGGTTGTGGTGCCATAAGCCTATAGTCCCAGTGTTTGGGGGAAACTGCAGCAGAAGGATTGCTTAAATTCAGAAAGTCCACAGTAGCCTGGACACCATACCAAGAGCCCATACCTACTACATACAAAAAAATAATAACAATAATCAAATTAAACTAGAAAATTTACTTCCAGTGACTAGAATTAATTATACAAACATGAGTTTTGGCCCAGACTAGGTGTGAAACCTAACTCTTCTTACAGGTTCTGTGTCTTTATACACTCAACACCTTAGCTTAGCTTCCTTACCTGCAAAATGGAGACGATGGTTGTCAAAAGGACTGTTATAAGGATTAAATAAACATGCTGAGGAATAATTATATACATCAATGAATTAATTTATCTTAGAGTTTAGCAAAGTTTCAGCAATATTAGGAGTTTATGTAAAGGTAATTTTATTTTTTGTTCTATTCTGAAAGAGTGAAAAGCCTAGGATGGACTGAAAGTGAAGGAAAGGTGTATAACATGATGACAAGAGAGTTTCAGAAAACTCAGACATACACACAAAGATGAAGGTAAATTAAAGATAGATAGTAATAGGTAATGGAACAGCTAAAGTACTAGAGGTCTCGATTACAGAAAATTGTTATATTGCAAATAATCAAAGGAAATAGCTGAAAGGATTACAATCATTTTCAAACACCAGATGTTTTAATAAGATTCTAATTAACTGTACATTTCATCACACAACAGTCATAATAGCTAGTAACTGCCCACCTGATGATTATTCTTCCCCTGAACTATATGACAGGTAACATTTGTCAAATATTCAGTACTTAATTTCTCTTAATGTTGATGATATTAATAGAAATGAACATAATATACTGTCTCAAATCTTCAGTGAAAAAGTCTTACAATGAGCATTTTGTTATTCCTAGTTGACAGAGATAACTTAGGATCAGAGATTAAGTGATTCATTCAAGTTGACAAAAGGTTTAAGTGAAGAAGGTAGGAGTAAACTTGCTATGTTACTAAGATTACATTCTTTCTGCCATAATATGCAATCTCATTTTTAAAAAGAGGTTTCTATGTTCATTTTTAAAATTTCAGAATATTATGGGATAGACACATTTTGGTCATGTAGTTTGCTTTTGCTTATTTAACGTCAAAGTTATAAGGTTGCCCTTCACCACAGGGTGAATTATAGTGTGAGTTTACTCATCTCCTCCTCCCTCCTCCCTCATTGCACTTGAATTCTGTTAAGTTTTTTTTTTTTTTTCTTAGAGACAGAGTCTCACTTTGTTGCCCTCGGTAAAGTGCTGTGGCATCACCAGCTCACAGCAACATCCAGCTCTTGGGCTTAGGCAATTCCCTTAATTCTCTTGTCTCAGTCTAATGAGTAGCTGGGAGTACAGGCACCTGCCACAACACCTGGCTATTTTGTTGTTGTTGTTGCAGTTTGGTTGGGGCTGCATTCGAACCCACCACCCTTGGTATATGGGGCTGGCGCCCTACTCACTGAACGACAAGCACTGCCCAATTCTGTTAAGTTTTGCTTCCATATGTGCACATAAGAGTTGATCAACTAGATCTAACTTACTATTGAGTACATAAGATGTTTCTTGATCCATTCATGTGGAACTTCACTTAGGAGAAAGGTCTCTAGTTCCATCCTGAATGTTACAAAAGAAACTAGGTCACCACATTTTTATGGCTGAGTAGTACTTCATGGACAGTTCCTACAGTGTAATAATCCATTCATGTGTTGATGAGCACTTGGGTTGTTTTCATATCATTGTGATTGTGAATTTTGCTGCTATCATCATTTGAGTGCAAGTGTGTTTTTTATAAAATGCTTTTTTCCCGACTTTGGGTAAATACTTAGCAGTGGGATTACTGGATTGAATGGTAGATATACATTTAGTTCTTTGAGGTATCTCCATACTACTTCATTTGGGAAGGAGGAAAAAAAATCATGATGATAGAGAGTCCTCTAACCCAGGCTATAACTGGGGTCTCCAATCCCAGGCTGTAGACTCGTGCCAGTGTATGGCCTGTTAGAAACCAGGCCACAGAGTAAGAAATGAGCAGCCAAAGAGCAAGTGAAGCTTCATTTGTACTTACAGCCACTCCTCACGACTCATATCATTGCCTGAACTCTGCCTTCTGTCAGAGAAGCAGCAGGATTAGATTGTCATATGAACAGGAGCCCTACTATAATCTGCACATATGAGGGATCTAGGTGTTCTGCTTTGAGAATCTAGTGCCTGATGATCTGAGGTGGAGATGTAATGTGCTTGAATCAGTCAAAAACCATCCTTCACCCAGTTCTGTAGAAAAATTATCTTTCATGAAATCCTGTGCCAAAAATGTTGAGGGAAGCTGTACTAGGGGATATTCAAAGGGCATTAAGACTGGTGATTTAAAAGTAAATTTAAAATACTCATTTCTCATCATTAACTTTATAATGACAACAATTAAAGGTTTAAAATCAGAATTCATTTGGTTGAAAATGTTTTTTCTTTGCTGTACAAGTGTACATTAGCCATGACCACACATAAACATACACATGCAAATGTGAACACCAACAAAAAGATTCTTAGAGAATATTTTTTGTTCTTAGATTTTTATTGAAATGGGTGATTTTTAAGGGAATTTGAAGAAAGGAATTATGTATGGACTTTTTCACTTCTATGTGGTCCTACTTAGAGATCTGTAATCAGGCTTCTCTGAAGGTGTACTGTAACTTTGTGGTAAAATAATTGAGCGCTTGTAAAAGAAGCCATTTTCTATAGTATCATTGCTCTTTTCTCAAAGAGAAATCCAGGTATTGCTTTTATACTCTGTCCTCATCTTTGTTTCTGGTCTGATTCTCTAGATATAGGATTAACTACCAAATCTATGTTTAGAGAAAAGGCGGATAAGGCCATATTGGATTTGCTTGGTCTTAATGCTATAGATGATGGGATTCATTAAAGGAGGGAAGAGAAAGTAGACATAGCTCATGATAATGTGGACCACCTTTGGAACATTCCTTCCAAATCTGTGGATGAATGTCAGACCAAGGACTGTAATGTAGAAGATGAGCACACAACTAATATGGGAGATACAGGTGTTGAGTGCCTTGGCCCTCTCTTCACTAGAGGCAACACCTATGACAGTCTTGAGAATTAGGATATAGGAAAAAAGGATAATAAGGGAGTCTAAGAAGTTTGTGAGACAAATCAGTATTACAGGGTAAAGTCTATTGAAAGTTATATCAGCACAGGCTAGTTTCATGACTTCTTGGTGAAGGCAAAAAGCATGGGAAAGAACATGAGAGTGGCAATATGAAAATGAAAAAAGACGTACAATTACAGGTATGATGGATACAAAACCCCTCAGAAAAATCCCCACTCCTAACTTTACCACTTGAGTATTGCTGAGAATAGATGCGTACCTCAAAGGATCACGGATAGCAACGAAGCGATCATAGGCCATGGCAAGGAGGATACCTGATTCTACAACAGAAAGGGAGTGAATAAAGTAGGCTTGCAAGAAGCAGCCTGCATGGCTAATATCCCTGTGATTCACCCACAAGACACCCATCACTGTGGGCATAGTGGTCAATGTCACCATGATGTCCGTGCCTGCCAGCATGGCAAGGAAATAGTACATGGGTTCGTGAAGACTTTGGTCATCCTTAATGAGATAGAGAAGTGATCCATTGCCGAGAAGAATAGAGACATAGACTGCAAAGAAGGAGATGGAGATCCAATGATGAGCTCCCTGAAGCCTTGGGAAACCAGTCAGCAAAAAGGTGGCCTCGCTGATATTGGGCCACATAGTGTCAACGAGTAGAGAGCAGCTTTCTTGAAACCTTGAAAACAGGAAGGTGGATGTGTCTTGGTAACATGTTACAGTAACGTCAATCAAAATCTTTGAACTTTGGAATAATTTCTAGGTGTGGTAAACATGAGTCTGCACCTATTTTCATATAGAAGTAGGCAGGCTGAATGAGAAATGAGAAATGATGATTATCTCCTAATTAGAGGAAAATACTAAGTTAATGGATAAAATTTTGCCAAATTAAAGAAATTTTTTCATTAATATTTCTAATGCATAAGGCCCAACTGTTATGTGGGTGCTTAAAATATCTACAACAACAGTGGTCAAAACACAAAGTAAAATATAGCATATGAATATTGGTGACAATCTTTTTTAACTTCTTTTCTTCTTGTAATTGCTAACTACTTGGAGATAAGTAATTTGAATTCATTTTTATCTTTCACAATTGTATTAAAGACATGTTTTTACAATTTAATAAAACTTTTATTTTTTGTAATACAGTATGATGCTTTTTTATTTCAAAACATTGTGGTTGTACAAATGGTTGCATTGATCACTTTTGTAATGCTTGAGTCAGAACTACAGATGTGGCCATCACCCAAATCGTGTTCATTGTACCCAGTAGGTAGGGTTTCATTCAAGCCCTCCTACCCTTCCTCCCTGCTTGATTTCCACTCAGTTGTACTTCTCTTCAGAAACTGAACATCATTGTGTTATGTAGAACAACATGCATCCTGATCACTTCCAATAAATTGCTTTGTCATTCCAAAACTTATGTCTTTACTTGAACTTGGCTAAAAAAATTGTGGACCACACCAGCCGCAGCTAACAAACAGGTAGACGTATCAGACATGCAGCCTCGGACAACACCCCTTCCAATCTATGAAACGAAAATATTCTTTTTACCTTAGTCCTGAGGTGATCTAGTGCACAGCAATGTCTGAAAAGCTCTGCTCTCAGCATTTAATATCTAATTCAACTATGGAGATAAAAAAACTTTTGATTCTTGGGTGGTGCCTGTGGCTCAGAGGAGTAGGGCTCCGGACCCATATGCCAAAGGTGGCGGGTTCAAACCCAGCCCCGGCCAAAAACTGCAAAATAAAAAAAAATAACTTTTGATTCTTCAACATGGTTGATTCTGTTATCCTCTCCAAATATTTTTATACAATTTTTAAAAGTTACTTCTTCTCCATTATGGTTCTCTTTTCTGCCTCTTTTCCTTTATGAAATCGTTTGACATAATTAAATGTTTGGATTGTTCCTCTGTCTCTTCTCTGAATACTTATCCTTTATCATGCTCTTCTGAAGGAGCTGCTGCATCTCTGTGACTGGGAGCATTCTTGTCTTTCCACAACATAATGATGCCAGTCATCTCTACTATTTCCATTTTATTAGTCTCCACAATCCAAAGGGATCATATTACCAGCTCAGTTATAGCCTTATTTCATCACAAATTCAGAAGCTTGATGTCTCCAGGAATAAGTAAACTTCTGTATTAGATGCCCATAGTATTAAATGAGTCAGAATCAGAGCAAGTTACAAAGAATCTGTATCCTGTATGAGAAAATGCTTTGATGCTATGTGTGCAACAGGCTTGTGTTCATAGAGATTGAAATTGACAGCCCTAGGAGTCTTCTAAAGCACACTGAAATCATATACAGGACTAAGCTATGAGTATTGCAGAAATCATTTTCTACCTCTGTAACATTTTAATACTTTTAAAACTGGGTGGCAATACCCATGCTTGGGGGAATATTATAATAAATGAAAAATATTGTTGGGAAAACAAAGTATAAAAGGGAGAAAAAGAAGGTAATAAGGCATCAAATTAGTGATTCTAATTTGACATCAATTAGTCATACCTGAGGGCTAATAAAGGAAATTCAGAATGATCAAACTAGACCTCCAAATATGAATAAAGATTCTGTCCATTTTTTGTAAATTTCTAATAGAATATTTATTTGTTCTTAGCAGGGATTGACAATAAAACATACAAGAAAAAAATTATATGTGTTTGTATTATTTTTATGAGGTGAAAAAAGTTTGAGTTTCTCATTCTTTTCCATAGCTCAGCTGGGTCTTTAACTACAAGACTGAGAAGTCTACAGTAGCTCTATAAATGTGAAAGGAAAGACATGTAGTTGACACCTTTGGAACAAAAAGAAAAGACAGGACAAACTGAGGACTGAGAGGTCTCCCCATATTTACCCAAAAGCTGGTATGTAGAGCTTCAAGAAGCACAATGTACTAGAAACCAACTGAGGACTAGTAGGGCCAGTTTCACTATAAATAGAACTGCAGTACATACATCCTCCCAGGACTGTGTTATATAGCAAAATTCTTTGAAATTCTTTGGCTTTTTATTGAAAAACGTTGAGAAAATTACATGAAAAATAGGAACACTAGTTTTTTGTTGTTGTTGTTGTTGTTGTTATTGTTGTTTTTACCTGAATGAAGGTGAACAGCCATGCCTGTGAAATATATAGACTGCTCTAAACTCAGTACCTGTATTCTCCCTGGTGATTTCCTATAGTTCTGTGGTCCTGACTTAGTGATATCTGATGAATTATTCTTCCAAAAGTGTATTATATGTGAACATATAAATAGCAAGTAGAACCATCATTCCTCAATATCTACTTTAGATATCTACTTTAGAACTACTGGAATGACTGCTACTGTGACTCACCCTGCAATTAGAGAGCACAGGTCAGAGGGCTGGTACTGTGATTAGGCTGCGAATGTGTTGAGGACTGTGAAAACCATTTAAGCAAAGTCCATCCTGAAGAAACTCTCAGTTTAGAACAAAGGTTTATAATTGGGCTTAATAATTTCCCAATAATTTTATGCTAAGTATTGCCCACCAATGTCTCAATAGGATCTGTATTTCTGAAAGCATGAAGAAAGCATACATCTGCAGCCTGCTCCTGGTCCCATTCTAGATTTTCTACCCACCCCTTTTTTCACATGTTGATATTTTTCTAGATGCATAAGTTTAATAGACTTGTAATGACATTTACACAAAACACAAGCCCTTCCCCTATAAATCCTTGGAAACAAATCAGCATGTTTCACTGAAGAACAAAACATACTCTTAACACATATGGGGAAGTGAAAGAACTTGGTTATAAGTAGAAAGCAAAGATACTGAAGATTCTCTTGATTCCATAGGAACTAGTGAATAGTGAATCTGAAAATCAGTCTAAACAAGTAATACAACTAAGTATAAAACATGATTCCTCCAACAGCTCTTCTCATTTCACACAGTCCATTTCCTCCAGAAAGCAATAGGAGAGAGGCCACATAATCCCTAGAGTGGAGGATAAGGGTCCCAGGCTTTTCCTAGTGAGTGCCATGGAAACTCACCAACAGCATTTGGTAGCAGTTTTCTCGTAAACACACAGGTGTTAATGTGTTCTCACGGTCTGCTATTTGAATCTAATTAAAAACTATGAACCTCTACCCAGAAAACTGAATAAGAAACACATGGTCATATATATGTCTAAGTATATACAATTATTCCTATGTTAATCCAAAGGTCCCAGATTAGAAACCCCAAATGTAACAGAATTTCATGAATGCACTTATTATATTGAAGGGCCAGTATTTCCCTTCTTGGCTTGTCTTGTTACCTCCAGGCAGGCCCCTGGATAATTCCTCACACGTTGTCCTTTACTGCATCAAACATCAGGAAGGACAGGAGCCGTTCCGTATTTCTGTTCCTTGCACTCACCCACTCACTTGCTGCTAAAGTAGGGACCTGTTCCTGCCCTAATGGAGGACTCAGTGCAGGTGACTCGCTCAATTAGACTTCCCACAGGGCCCTGTTGGAAAGCTCATGTGTTTGAAAATCACCCCTCCCCCATAGTTACACCTTTCTAAACTCTCAAGAGACACTTTAATCTCTGCTCCCTCTCTCCTCTGTGCAGGAGGAGCTGGGGCATACAACTGATGAACTTCAAGTGTTTGCTCCAGGACAGACAAGGAAAACTGGACAGTCAATTACCAACTGATGTAGGGATGCCAAAGACTTGTTTATGTGCACCAGGTATTCTGAGTATCAGCTTTTAGGAAATGCATTCCTGACTTTCCCTTTGCTTATCACAAAGATCAAGGGGATATTAAGTGTCCTCAGGGGTCACACATGTCTTTGCCAGTCTTAGTGCTTGTGAATTCAGACTGTGTTCTTATCTTTTCTGTTTCTTTGGGAAATCAGTTCTAATCGACAGGACCCCCAGGGCATCTGTTAAGAGCTGTGAATGAAAGCCACCATACATTTTTTCTTAAAATCAGTTTCTTTGTATTCAGATTAATGCCCATTTTATGCAGTGTTAATAATAATTGAATTTTTTCTTTATTAACATAACTAAACAGAACTAAAAGCCTAGTGGGTACCAGAAAGAAAATATTAACTGGGTACAGGTGAAATTTACTAAATGTAGAATACAAATGTCTTAACACAATAACTAAGAAAAGCCATGAAGGCTATGTTAACCAGCTTGATGAAAATATTTCAAATTTTATATAAAACCAGCACGTTGTACACCATGATTGCACTAATGTACACAGCTATGATTTGATTTTTTTAAAAAGGAAATATTAACCATAAATTTACATAGAGCTGTCATTACTATATGAATGTTAGTGAGTTATATAGGGAAGACATCAGATAAGTCTTTGTTTGGAAAATTCCCCAGAGGAAATGCTACTTTGGATGAAAATTGATAATGAGAAAAGATAGAACTATAGTAGGTTTTGGTGTCATGGGGTACTAGTTCCATGCAGAGAAACAAACAAAACCAAAACCAAACAAATATCCAAATGTAGATGTTCACAGGACATAGGGCAGGATAAAATATGATGAATTTTTACCAAATTCTGGTAAGAATTGATAAAATATGATGAATTTATCACCAAAATTCTTTTTTTTTTTTTTTGTAGAGACAGATTCTCACTTTATGTCCCTTGGTAGAGTGCTGCAGTGGTGTCACAGCTCACTCCAACTCCTGGGCTTAGGCGATCCTCTTGCCTCAGCCTCCCAAGTAACTGGGACTATAGGCGCCTACCACAGCGCCTGGCTGTTTTTTTTTTTTGCAGTTTGGCCGGGGTGAATTTGAACCAGCCACTCTCAGTATATGGGGCTGCACCCTACTCACTGAGCCACAGGTGCTGCCCTCACCAAAATTCTTTTAAACTGAATCTGTGCTACAGAATTATAGCATTTCTGGAATAAAAAGACATAAGAGTAACTTAACAGAAAAAAATCTGTGGTAGGAGGCTCTGAACAATCACAACAAAAAAGACTTAAAAACGAAGTTTCAACATAAGGGCAAAGAGTGAAAAATAAGGAATAAGGTGAGCACCTATGGCTTGGTGCCCATAGCTCAGTGGTTAGGCCATTAGCCATATACACTGGGGCTGGCAGGTTTTAACATGGCCCAGGCATGCTAAACAACAATAATGACAACTTCAACAAAAAATAGCCAGGTGTTGGGGCAGGTGCCTGTAGTGCCAGTTACTTGGAAGACTGAGGCAAGAGAATCACTTGAACCCAAGATTTAGAGGTTGCTGTGAGCTATGACGCTATGGGACTCTCTCTAGGGCAACAAAGGGACATTCTGTCTCAAAAAAAAGAAGAAGGTGGGTACTTATGATCATGTAATTTTTCTTTAAGGTCATTTTGGACGACCTTAAAAAAAGTATGAGGAAAATATTGGGAAGAGGGAAGAAGATAAAAGATCAATATCATGACACAGCAATGCACATGCAAAATGGTGTTGGGGTATTCATGAGTAGGTATTACTAGTAGAAACTGGGTGGAAATCAAATCTTCAGTTCAGATGCACTAATTCCAAAATATCATTACTAATCAAATAAATGTATATGTGTGCATATGTGCCTGATTTTGCCTCTGTTTTTTATACCATTCTTTTTCTATGCATTTTTAACTTCTTTTTAAGCATGAGACATATACAAAAATGTAAATATACTATATTTGTACAGGTCAAAGAATTTTCACAAAGTGAACCCACCATGAGACCAACTCCTAGATCCTGCAAAAGAACTTATAGAAGCACCTCAGTGCTTTTCCTGAATAACTTCCCCCACCCAGAATAAGAATCTTTCTTATTTGTAGCAGCATAGGTTAATTTTGCCTGTTTTTGTACTAGTATAAGTGGACTCACACAAAAATTTGGCTTTTTTCTTTTATTTAACATTAAGTTTATACAATTCATTGATATCTTTCCTGTTGTTACATACTGTATGTAATTCATTTGCGTTGCTGTTTAACATTCCATATGAAAGTAAATCGCCATTCATTTGTCTACATAATTGGTAGGCACTTCAGCAGCCTGCGATTTGGGGTACTTAATGAAAGTGCAATGATGAACATTCAGTTACATGCCTTTGGTGAATATAAACAAGTATTACTGTCCTGGGTTGTGGGTACGCATGTGTTCAGCCTCAGTAGATGCTGCCAAGTAGTTATCTAGGGTGAACTTGTTCATACTCCATTAACAGTGAATGATAGTTCTGGTTGCTCCACATCCTCAGCAATAGTTGGTATTGATAGACTTCTTTACATTTCAGCCAATGATGGATGATGCATTGTGGTATCACACTGTGATTTAAGATTGCATTTTCTGGATGACAAATGATGCTGAATGTTCCTTCATATGCTTACTGACTGAAACCATTTTTGTGTGAAGTATTCCTACAAGCTTTACATTCATTTCTTATTTGGGTCATTTATAATTTTACAATTTTTTAAAATAATTTTATTAAATCATAATTGTGTACATTGGTGCAATCATAGGGCAGAATGTGCTTCATATACAATCAGAAACATTTTGATCATACTGTGAGAGATAGCCCTCATAGCATTTTCTTCATCACTATATAAACACATTGATACTCTACATTTAATAAGTTTCACCAGTACCCTACTAAGATGCACCGTAGGTGTGATCCCACCCAATTGCCCTCCCTCCACCCATCCTCTTTATACATTACATTCTACATATGAATCCTGTGTTAATTAAATGCAACATGAATATCTTATTAAACTCTGTGGCTTCTTTTCTGTTCTATTCATGATGTCTTTTAATAAACTGACATTGATACTTCATACTATATTACTTGTAGTCTCAATGTAACACATTTTTATTATTATTTTTTTTTTAGACATTTTTTATGTTTGAAGTTTTTGGCTGGGGCTGGATTTGAACCAACCACCTCCGGTATATCGGGCTGGCACCCTACTCCTTTGAGCCACAGGCACCTCCCAATACATTTTTTTGTTGTTGTTAGAGACAGAGTCTCACTTTGTAACCCTGGGTAGAGTGCCATGGCATCACAGTTCACAGCAACCTCCAGCTCTTGGACTTAGGTTATTCTCTTGCCTCAGTCTTCCGAGTAACTGGGACTCCAGGCACCTGCCACAACACCCAGGTATTTTTTTGTTGTTGCAATTTGTCCAGGATCAGGTTTGAACCCGCCACCCTATGTATATGGGGTTGGTGCCCTACTCAATGAGCCACAGGCACCACCCCTTCATGTAACACATTTTTAAGGCCAATTTGGGAGCTTATATTAAAAGGATAGTTAGAATTCTGTTATGCTTACTAGGCTTACGTGTAGCACATTTCTTTAATATTTGTTAACATATATTGTTGCCCTTCTTGTTAGTCGTGTAATATAGATTGATTGTTTTCTTTGTATGTTTGTTTATATAAAATGATAGAATTTCGTATGTAAATTCGTCAGCTTATTACCCAGTTTATAAAGCAGTAACTGAAAGTTGATCAAAATTTGAAAAGCTGAAATAAATGTTTTTTAAATTTGTGTATATAGAAATAGATGATTTTTACCTAATCCTGGAAAATCCCCAGATTATCAACAAGCCAAACTAATACCCAATGAGACACTTTATTTCATCAAAGTGCATCAAGTGCTTTCCAAACAAAGCATAGTTTGGAAAAATTAAACATATTGTGTTTCTATTTTTTTATCAGCTTCATCAAAAAATAGCTAGGGACAGGATATTGGGTTTAAAATAGCACAGTCTTCTTAATGTTAATAGTTGAGGCAGTGAGGCCTGATGGTATAGAGATAGGGCTGAAAGAAGTGCTAAGAATATGAGGAAGAGTGATAATTGGTTTCCTAATGGAATATTGCCTTGCACCCTAGAAAGTATCTATATAGTTTATGATAAAAGTTAAAATTTTAGAGCATTAGTACCTTCTGGAGGAGAAAAGTGTAAATGATCTGAATTAAACAGGACACTAGGGGATCCGATGGACCTCTTAGAATCATCTTGAAAAACATTCTTTTTCTGCTGGATGTGGTGACTCATACATATAATCCTAACACTTAGGGAGGCTAAAGCAGGTGTATAACTTGAACTCAGGAGTTCAAAACTAGATTGAGCAAGATCGATACCCTGTGACTACTAGAAATAGGAAAACTTGGGTCAGTGATGTGGCTCAAAGGAGTAGGGTACCAGCCCCATATGCCAAAGGTGGCAGCTTCAAACCCAGCCCCAGCCAAAAAAATAGAAATAGGAAAACTAGCCAGGACTGGTGGTGGTTGCCTGTAGTCCCAGCTACTCAGGAGGCTAAACAAAATGTTTGCTCAAACCCAAGAGTCTGAGGTTGCGTGAGTTATGACACCACTGCACTCCATCCAGGTTGACATAGTGAGTCTCTCTCTCTCTCTTTCTCTCTATCTATCTATATATACATACATACATACACACACACAAACACACAAACACACACTAACTGTGAGGGCTCCCAAAGTAGAGAACTCCAATTCTAAACACAAGTGTGGGGCAAACTTTACTAATAAAAATATGCTTCACTAAATATACATTCTCCATCTTGGAATCAAACTCTGGCAACATATATAACCACAGTAGATCAATTCCCACAAAGAATGATAAGGCAGACCCACCAGGTGATCCCATTCATAAACAGATAGCTGAGATGTCAGAAATCGAGTTCAGAATTTTGATGACAAATATGATTAACAGAATGGAAGTAAATTTCAAATTAGAAATTCAAGGAATAATTCAAAAATTGTCTCAAAAATTCAACGAATTCAAAGACAAAAATCACAGAAGAATTTGCCACTTTGAGAAAAGAATTTGCATGCCTCTAAGAAATGAGAAATACAGCAGAATCCCTCAGTAACTGAATGAAGCAGGCAGAAGAAAGAATATCTGACACTGAAGATAAAGCTTTTGAACGCTTCCAAATGCTCAAAAAGGAAGAGAAGTGGAGAGCAAAAATGGATCATTATTTTAGAGAACTGTGGGACTACTGCAAAAAAAGCAAATATTTGTCTTATAGGAATCCCTGAAAGGAAAGAAGATGTTCCAAGAGGCACAGAGGCTTTACCACAAGGGATAATTGACAACTTCCTCAACATAGCAAGAGATACTGAAATTCAGATAGTAGACAGTTTCAGAACCCCAGCACATAATAAAGCATCTCCCAGACACATTATAATTAACTTCATCAAAGCTAATATGAAGGAAAAAATTCTGGAAGCAGCCAGCCGTTAGGAAAACAAAACCTACAAAGGGAAGAAAATTAGGATTACTGCAGATCTCTCCATTGAAACTTTTCACTCCAGAAGAGGATGGTCATCAACTTTTAACCTTCTAAAACAAAACAACTTTCAACCTAGAATCCTGTATCCAGCTAAACTAAGTTTCATTTATGATGGAGAAATTAAAAACTTTAATCACATCCACATGTTGAAGTAATTTGCCATAAGAAGCCAGCTCTCCAGGCGGAGCATGATGGCGGACGGGACAGAAGTGTAGCCCATCTCTCCCAAGCTATCAGGTGAGAGGGAGGGGGCTCTGGATCTTTCCCCACATGGATTATTGGTGTGGATAGACAGGTAGAGATGTGCATCAAATTGGTGGATTGCTGTATTTGAGGTGTAATTCAAAACCTCAGACTCTGCTATAGAGTTTTCCCCTGACCTGCTGAGCTGCTGGCAGCTGGCCCCTCCCTCATGGAGGACAGCAGTTTGCAATTCATGAAACCTAATTGATGAAAATTTCGGTGAAATGTGGATTGCTGAGCAGAGTTTGGTGACCAGGGAGGGGTGCCGCTCGGAGCCACAGAGGGCTAGGTAGCTTGATGGAAAATTGAGGGGAGGGGATCCTGCCTGGGAAACAGACATTTTGAATTGTCCGAAATGGGAACACCTTTTCCCAGAACAACAGAAGTAATTAAACAGACCGGACAATTCCTGCTGGAGAATACTGATGAGGTCTGGCAGTTCAGGCTGTTCAGGGAACTGGTGGGCTGTGAGGCTCAGAAGAGAGGCTCTGAGCGCAGAATCTGCAGGAAAAATCTCTGCAATGCAGCAGCAGGAGCCAGCAACAGCCATCCCTCCCCCACAGCCGATTGCAGTTGCCAGTTCACGGGAGAATGTGGGAGCAGAGTGGAAAGAACTGTGAAGTGTGGACTCCTGCACAGAGTTTGGAGGTTGGATAGGCCTGCCATCTGCAACAGAGCAGCTGAAGTGGGGCAACATAATTGAAACAAACTTTTATAGAAACTCCAAAAATGGCAACCGGCCAGGTAGGGTGGTTACCATGGTAACAATGTAAACTGTGAATCAGGTATAAGCTTGGGAACCACTCATGGCGCCACCTGGTGTCCAGAAAGTATATTGCATTATAAATTTATTCCTACTAAAGTTGACATCCACCTCATACGTATAGATGTGTATTTCTATATATATACAAGAATAATATTTTTGTGGTTGATGACTTATTTTTTCTTTTTTCATCCTTTTCTTGGAGGAACTATTGTTAATTTTTTATTTTATTTTATTTATTTTTTTATTTTTCTATTTTTAATTTTTTTCTTTTTTCTTTCTTTTTTAATTCTTTTATAAACACTACTTTTTCTCAATTATTTTACAATTATCATTATTTTATTGTAGATTTTTTGTTTGTTTCTTTATTTCTTTGTTTTGTCTGTATGTCTATGTGTTTCTGAGTGCATTCATCTGTGGGCTTGTGTGTCTAGTAGCCTCTTTATCTGTTTATTAGTTCATTTGTTCTCAATGTGTTTGGTGTTCTGCTAAATCCTCAGGTTGGCTATTTTCCCTAACTCCAATTTTCACATCCAACAAGAACAAGGGAGAATGGAATACGATGGCTGATTGGAGCCAGCTCTCAACAGATGCTCCAGTCCAGAGGGAGAGATAACAACCAGAAAGAACCCAACAAAGCCGAAGGAGGGGAGCTGAGGTGTGAGATGAGATAAATAATTGATTGTCTTCCCTGCTGAGGCAAGCTTCGACCCCAAAGAAACTATTTTTAGTACAGATCTCATCCCAAAGAGGTTGTTTGGCCGTCCCCTCCCCTAAGAGAGTTTCTTGCTCACTGTGTGATCTCTAGTGGTGAGCGATAAACTGAGGCTCTCCTTCCTCACTCCACTGGAGGGAATTGCTGGAAGTTAGGGTTCCTTCTCAAGAGAGCCCCTGCTGACAGTCTAGGAATTTCCCTTGTCTGTCAGGAATTTTGAACAAATATTTTCCTTGCCACCTTGATCCTTCAGTCTACCCCCAACCCAGCCTGGCAGTCTAGAACTCCAACTCCTCCGGAATCCAGATTGTCTGTATTTCTTGGCTAGGACCAGGCATTGCATAGATGGTGGCTATACAGCTGTGCTGTACCCGTGAATCCAATAACTGTACAGGAAGACATAGAGGGAAAGGTGACTGATCTGGCCCCCCCCCAAAAGATTATCTCAGCAGCAGACAGAAGCTTTGGTTTCTGTACTGCGGGTGGAGGCTCAAAAACTGCTGAGGTGCACGAACCTAAGAGGAGGCACTTCTCACCCAACTTCAACATTAGTAGAGTGATCCTGCTGGGGTCTAACGCTGAAGAGTCATCTCTCCAACTCTGTGGCCTTCCAGGGGGAACCAGACCTCACCATATAGGGATTCCAGAAATGCAGAACAGAAGCAACAAAGGAGCAGTGACTGAGGGAGAAATTCTTTCGCTGTCTGGATATCTGCAGGTTTGGACTGAGCTCAGGGGGAACTTTCTTCAGCTGTCATTGAGCACCTGAGGCAGGCAGACTTCAGCTTCCCCTGCTAGATGGGTATAGACTGTGGTAACCATGAGGAGGAGGAAACGACCTCACTTTGACTCTGGCAGGCATAGCCCTGGCACATTTGCTTATTGGAAAGAACAGGGCCACAGAGACTGGGTTAACAGAGACTGCTGGAGAGACTACCAGAGACTGGGGAGACCAGAGTCTGGTGGTGAAGGATGACCAAGGTCGGGTAAGAGGCATCAACCCCCTGGATGGGCATTTCTGACTCCATGGAGCATCATAGGCACTCAAATCACACTTGAGCTGCCAATAGACCACTAGCATCGAGTTGCTGGAGTCCTCTTGAACTCTCCAGCTAGAGAGTGGGGGCTGTCTGGGACAAACTGGTCTGGAACTCAAACTGGAGGAATTATCAGAGCACCCTACAAAGTGGGACCCGGAAGGTTTGATTGTCCTCTTCCAGATATTACCGGTGGGGGAAGGGATGTCCTAGCTGCTTTTATTTCACCAAAGCTGAGACTGAAACCCAGAGTTACTGATTCACTATTATTAGAGAGAGATCGGCTGAATACAAGACCTAGGCACCTACCCCCACTACACCAAGCAGGCCTCTAGAGTCACAGACTGTAGTACTGTACAGATCCTTTGCATAATTGTACAGGAAAAGCTGCAGTCACCAGTCCTAGTTCCTAGGTGAAGGGCTGGTCAACCACAATCGTAGAATTTTCCAGGCCATTTTCACCTAATCTGCTCATCTAGCTAAACACTGAAAAACAATCATGGGGAAGAATCGGCAGAAAAACTCTGGTAACATGAATAAACAGAACGGTTCCACTTCCCTGAGGAATGACAAACCAGCCAATCCAGAGGATCCCATCCACAAACAGATGGCTGAGATGTCTGAAATCGAATATGGAATTTGGATTGCAAACAAGATCATAAAATGGAAGTAAAGATGGAGGTAGAAATTGTAGGATTAATTCAGAAGATGTCTCAAGAATTCAACCAATTCAAAGACAAAATGACCAAAGATTCTGACATATTGAGACAAGAAGTTGCAGCCCTGAAAGATCTGAGAAATTCAGTAGAATCCCTCAGTAACAGAATGGAGCAAGCAGAAGAAAGGATTTCTGACATGCAGACAGAGCTTTCAAATGCTCCCAAACGCTCATAGAGGAAGAGAAATGGAAGGCAAAAACGGATCATACTCTCAGAGAGCTCCGGGATAACATGAAGAAAACCAACATTGGTCTTATAGGGATTCCTGAAAGTAATGAACTGGCTTCACAAGACACAGAGTACCTTTTCCTTGAGAATATGAAAGAGAATTTTCCAGACATGCCAAGAGACTGAAATTCAGATAGCAGACAGTTTCAGAACCCCAGCATGACTTAATCCAAATAAGACAACCCCCAGGCACCTCAGAGTTAACTTCACTAAAGTTAATCTGAAGGAGAAGATTCTGAAAGCAGTCAGACGCAAGAAAACCATAATTTACAAAGGGAAGAATATTAGAATAACTGCAGATCTCTCTGCTCAAACCTTTCAAGCTAGAAGGGAATGGTCATCAACTTTTTTTTTTAAATATATGTATTTTATTATTCTTCATTACATTATCCCCCCCCAACCCCTCTGTGGTAAGACAGAATTGATTTACAGAAAAGTATACAGAAAACACCAAAGCTCCTGGTAGAGGGAGAGATTTCAAGTGGGGAGAGAGATGCTCTCTCCGTTCCTCTCCGGGTCTTTCCCCGTCTCCTCCTCTAGGCCTCTAGCCTCAGGGTATATATAGGTGTATGGGTTCCT
>CAUYRH010133067.1:0-26717 GCA_963574655.1 Perodicticus potto
TCGTATAGTGATTAAAAGGCCATGAAGGCTATGTTAAATAGTTCAATGAAAATATTTCAGATTGTATATGAAGTCAGCACATTGTGCCCCATGATTGCACCAATGTACACAATTATGATTTAATAAAAATTAAAAAAAAAAGAATTGCATGGAATCTGTAGATCACTTTCAATAGTATTTTAACAATATGCCTACAGTTTAGCTTCTTATTCTGCCTCTTTCTTCCATCTTGGAGGGGATCATAAAAGACTTTTTTATGTGTTTGGGGTAGTGCAGAAGTGATGTTTCTATTTAAAACCATACCAGCAATGCCTTTTTTTTTTTTTTTTTGAGACAGAGTCTCACTATGTCACCCTCGGTACAGTGCCATGGCATCACAGCTCACAGCAACCTCAAACTCTTGGGCTTAAGTGATTCTCCTGCCTCAGTCTCCCAAGTAGCTGGAACTATAGGCAGCCGCCACGACCCTAGGCTATTTTTTGGTTGCAGTTGTCCATTGTTATTTAGCAGGCCCAGGCCGGGCTTGAACCTGCCAGCCTTGGTGTATGCGGCCAGAACCCTACTCATTGAGCTACAGGCACCGAGCCAGCAGCAACCCTTTCGTAAGGATGTGACTCTTACTCATAATTTATAATTTTATCAATTTGGGTTGCCTTAGAATGAGGCATGCCTGTGCTATAGTTTGTTTTGTTTGACCCTTCAAATCTCATGTCAAACTTTGATGTCCAATATAGGAGGAAGAGCCTAATGGGAGGTGTTTGGGTCAAGGGGGTGACTCCCTCAGGAATGGTGCCATCCTGGTGGTAAAAAGTGAGTTCTCTCTCTATTAGTTCCCATGAGAGCTCCCTTGGAGCTGGTTGTTAAAAAGAGTCTGGCACCTCCTCCTCCAACTCTTGCTTCCTCTCTTACCATGTGATCTCTGCATACTCCAAGGTCCCCTTTGCTTTATGCCATGAGTAGAAGATTCCTGAGGCTGTCATCAGAAGTGGATGCTGGTTCCATGCTTTGTGTGTAACCTGCAGAACTATGAGCCAAATAAACTTTTTTTCTTTATAAACTACCTAGTCTCAGGTATTCCTTTATTGCAACACAAAAGGACTAAGACAGCCTGTATCAATTACTGTGTTGTTCCATCATCCCCCACGTCACATAGACCTGATGCAGTGACATCACATTTTATTAAGCCCATCTTCATGATACTTAATTTTCTATGGTAATTATTATATGGTTTGAATTCAAGGGCTGAGTCTAAATTTTTAAGACTCTTGGCACCCAACATGATACATCAAAAATAGAAAATACTTGGCACAGTCCTTGTAGTTCCCTCTCCTAAGGCCAGGCCAGATGTCTGTCGTCCATCAGGGTACTCCTTGCCTTTAGGCTCACACACGGCCTTGGAATCTTTCTCAACACAATGCCCCAGGTACCCACTAACAAATAATTAGGATGAGTGAGATGAAATTTACCTGGCAGCTCTGGAATCTAGCATTTATTGGTAAATTCTTCTTTAAAATATTTTATCAGCTTTAGGCTGGTAAGAAATCTGTCACTGGTCTAGAATGCTTTGTCTGAGCCTGGCCAGAGCACATTTATAGATGGCAGAATTGTGTTCTTTAGCTAAGTGGATTGTCATCATTTTATCCCTTCACTACAGGCATTTCAGAGAGATACCATAACACGGTGAAGTCAGACAGACCTGAATTCAAATTTCAGCCTTGCAGCTTACTTGCTATATAACCATGCACAAATTCCTTAACCTCTCTGACCTTCAGTTTCCACAGCTGCAAAAGGGAAACTGTAAAACCTCAGAGAGTTGATATGATTATGGCAAGAAATATTAACATAATGTCTAGCACATTTTTTCCACACAGCACCATCTTTACCTGATAAATGGTGGTATATGGTATTATTTTCAGTTGCTGTGACTAGCCATTATTAGGTTCTTCTGTGATGGAATTAAATAAGGACATACACTAGTAATGAGAAACATAACCTTAGTCCTATAGTTAGAACCTATGAGGAGCATATTCACTGTATAGGCAATTAAAGCAAACTCAACTGGACTGTTTTCATACTTTCTATTCAAAACATGGTTATTTGGACAGGATCCAAAATTAAGTCCTCATGAAACAATGAAATAAGCAGCCAGCTGTTGTCTGCATAACTGTGGTTAACCTCTCTGCCACACCCTTTTGGACATTCCTCTCTAGAGAAGCAGAAAAACACATGAGACATAATAGATTCTGCTGCAGAATAAGTCCCTTTGACCCAGGAGACCCTGGAGGTGGCTCACATCACAGGCAGCCTGGCTTCCCACACAGCTGTGTCCAAGCATATTAAATTTGATAGGAGGGCTAGTTTGGAGAATTACTACTTTCTCAGCTAAAGACAGTACCTTGAGGACATAAAAGAAGGGAAAAAGAAAAGAAAATAAGTGGATGTCATTGAAAGTAGGAATTTTTTTTTTTTTTTTAGACAGAGTCTCAAGCTATTGCCCTGGGTAGAGTGCCGGGGCATCACAGTTCACAGCAACCTCCAACTCTTGGACTCAAGTGATTCTCTTGCCTCAACCTCTCAAGTAGCTGGGACTACAGGTGCCCACCACAACACCTGGGTATTTTTTGGTTGTAGTTGTCATTGTTGTTTGGCAGGCCCAGGCTGGATTCGAATGTGCCAGCTCTAGCATATGTGGCTGGTGCCCTGGCCACTGAGCTACAGGCACTGAGCTGGAAGGTTTTTTTTTTTGTTTTTTTCTAAGCGCATCAGTCTGGCTACCTCTCCAATGATGTTTTTGATAACTACGTTGGGTTCCCAGAGTATCTCCTGGGAAACTTATACTGGGCTACAAGGACTGGGCTGTAGCCATTTTATAAAAGTATAAATAAAGATATTCTGATCAGAGAACATGAGGAAGAAAGAGTGGAAATATTTAGTTTGGGTCTTTTTACTTCTTTCTGGAAGCCAGTTGAAAAGAGAAAACTTCAGATCAATACAATATTGGATCAAGAAGATCACATGCTATGTGACATCCTACTAAATACTGCACGGAATTCAGGGTGAAGTAACAGCATCTGGAGAGCCCTCCCCATGGGAAAGGGGTTGCCTTGCACTCTGTACTCCCCCAGAACAATGAGCTTCTCCTATACACCATTATATTTTTTAGTTGAAGTGCTTATTAGTAATTCCTCCCCACCCCCACTGCCACACACCTAAGCACAAGACCAGTGGTTCTCAAACTCTAGAGGTGTGGTAAGCATCTGAAGAGCTCATTAAAACACAGACTGCTGAGCCTCACTCCTGGAGACTTCAATGCAATATGCTGGGGTTGAATCTGAGAGTTTGCTTTTCTAAGACGTTCTCAGGTGGTGCCTATGCTTCTAGTCTGGACCCACACTTTGAGAATCATCGTGTTAAGAACTGGTGCACATACTGGAACCCAGCTGGCATTAACTGATTAGTTGCATGAATGAATGAGTAAGTGATGAATGAACAAATGAATGAATGTGTGACAGTCTTCCTTAGCAGTCTTTTTGATATCCTCAGGTTAAGTTTTTGTCCTATAAATATATCCTTTGCAAAAACACAGTTTCTACAGTAAGGGAAGCCTATTTTTTCAATGTAAAGATAATCTTTTTCATCCCACCAGGCCAAATATCCTGTGATAAGTAGTTTAGCCTCCCTTGCGGATTCCAGGGCACATAAAGTTCTCAACTGTGAAGGTGCCAGAAGTTCTCTGGATTCAAAGTGTGTCTATCCAGATGGACAGATTGGGGAGCCAGACTCTTCATTGCTTTCTCTGCTCTAAAAATTCTCAGCATTTCATTTGAACACATCAAAGCAGGCTCAGATTAAAGACAAAATGAGCTTGATAAAACAGAAATGGTGCCAGCTTGGACTCCAAGACACGTAAGCCTTGAGAAGGCTGGTCTTGGGCCATTGGTCAGCTGGGACTTCACCTGGAGAGCCTGCTGCTGGCCTGTCTTTTGGCCTTGATGTGAAAATTTTTCACACAAATTGGGCCACTCTTCATCCTTGATAGCAGAGTAACAGCAGGTTTTGTCAACCATGGTTGTTTCCCAGCTGTCTGCAGACATGTTTCATAGCATCAGGTTTGCTCTTAGATCAAATGAACAATTAATTATCTTTCCCCACTATAGTAGAGCTACAAATTGCTATCAAAAATACAGAAGAGTAGGAAAAAGGGAGAAATAATTCATATTTGAACAACCCTCAAGATAACCTTGTGGACATTAACATTCTGTATATTTCTTTGCAGTTTAGAGTCTGTGCTCAGGGTTATTTGTTTAGAACATATATGTGATGAATATATACATCTTCTGCGAAACACTTTCTACAGAAAAGAATGAATAATTATATTTCAGTTTAAAGATTTTTCTTCTTCATTCTACCCAGTCAACTGACCAGCAATGAGTAGTTAATTTCTCTTGTTAATCGCTTCTCGGCCTTTTGGCTAAGATCAAGCGTAGTGTAGTTTCTTTTGTTAATTCGAGGACACATAAAATTACCAACTGCAAAGCTGCCAGAAATTCTAGTTTATTGATTTATTTTTATTTGGCCTGGGCCAAGTTTGAACCTACCACCTCCAGTATATGTTGCCAGCGCCCTATTCCTTTGAGCCACAGGTGCCGCCCTAGAAATTCTAGTTTAAAAAAAATGATTTTATAAGATATTCTTTGAAAATTTTCCCATTTAAAAAAGCTGATTTTAGGAAATGTGATTACTTAGAATCACAGGCTGATTTAGTATTTCACTTTTTTCATTTAAAGAAATAGTAGAGACCTACCTGAGTAATACTATGGACTCTTTTAGAATTATTCTAAAAGCTCCCCTTGACTCTTCTTACGTAGAGCAGTTGTGTTTTTGGAAAATAAAAACAAAACAGTGGTATGACCTCAAGTTTTGAAGGTCAGCACTGAATGGTGTGTGGTATATGACTCCAAGACCGTTCGGATGAGCTGATGAGAAAACAAGGCTGTGAAAATCAGACTGATCAGTTTTTTAAAAATCTTAACACAGATTATTGTGTAAGTCTAAAATAAAACCAATTCTGAGGTTCAACTTATCAAGTTTGGTTAGGCTTCATTTTCGCCAATCACCAAATAGTTGTCAGATATCTACTTCTTTTTGTGAAGCATAAACCAGGTTGGATGTGTCCCTTGGTGCAGAGATGTGTTATTTCCAGTGGATCTGAATATGTCTTAACTTGGCCTTTCCCACACAGGAGGCATCTCTCTTCCTCAAATTGCCTTTAAATAGAGCAGCGCCCCATCAGCATTGCCAGAAGGCAATTTACTTCTCCACCCAGAGCTGGCAAGCAGACCTTTTGAAAGCACAGGGGACTGGCTTGGAGTGATAGCCCTAATTCAGTAACACTGCACCATCACTGTGAAATATGACGTTAAAAATGTATACATCAGTTGCCTTTTTGTGGAAAACATATGAAGCATGTAATTCATTTCTTTCTTTCTTTCTTTTTTTTTTTGAGACAGACTTTTACTATGTTGCCCTCGGTAGAGCACTGTGGTGTCACAGCTCACAGCAACCTCAAACTCTTGTGCTTAAGCAATTCTCTTGCCTCAGTCTCCCAAGTAACTGGGACTACAGGCACCTGCCACAATGCCTAGCTATTTTAAATTTTTGTTGTTGTTGTTGTTGCAGTTGTCATTATTGTTTAGCTGGCTCAGGCTGGGTTCAAACCCGCCAGCCTTGGTGTATGTGGCTGGTGCCGTAACCACTGTGCTATGGGTGCCAAGCCTAATTCATTTCTTAATACTACAAAAACATATCTTTAAAAAAAATTGAAATGCAACTTGGTAAATGAATCTATATGGCATGCAGGCAACTTAATCTTTTGACAAGTGTGAAATGAATATGCATTCGAAAAACTCCTAGTAAAGAATTGCAAGAGTTGGGCGGCTCAAAGGAGTAGGGCGCTGGCCCCATATGCTGGAGGTGGTGGGTTCAAACCCAGCCTCGGCCAAAAAAAAAAAAGAAAAAAGAAAAGAATTGCAAGAGTGGCTAGGTGTGATGGCTCACTGTCTATAATCCCAGAATTCTGGGACACCAATGTGGCGGATCGCGTGAGCTCACAGGTTCAAGACCAGCCTGAGCCCGAGAGAGATCTCATCTCTAAAAATAGCTGGGCTTTGTGGTGGGCGCCTGTGGTCCCAGCTACTTGCGAGGCTAAGGCAAGAGAATTGGTTGAGCCTAAGAGTCTGAGGTTGCTGTAAGCTACGATGCCATGGCACTCTACTAGGGGAGACAAAGTGAGATTTTGTCTCAAGAAAAAAAAAAAAAAAAAAAAGAATTGCAAGAGCAATAGTTGTATCAAAATAAAGTTGCTATCAATGAGACCAAAAAGTATGTAAGTATGTAAACATATGCAAAGGATCTAATAAATCTTGTTCTAGTTAGGTCTAGTTAGTTATTGAAGTAGGGTTCACCCAGATCCAGAATGACCTTGTGTGCAAGGTGACTGCTCTTTCAGTCACTCTTTCCTAGGGCTGCTATAACAAAGTCCAACGACCTGAGTGGCTTAAAACAACAGAAATTAATCCTCTCACAGTATTGGAGACCAAAAGTCCAGGATCAGGGACTTCTGGGACAATAGCGTTCCTTTTAACAAGGATGGCAGGGTTAGTTTTTCCTGGGAGCTCTCTTAGCTTCTGGCAGCTGCCTGACAAGTGTGGTGTTTCTTAGCTTAGAGACATGTCATTCTCCTTTCTACCTCCTCTGCCTCCTTTGTCATGCAGCATTCTTTCTGTTGCTGTGTCCTCATTTCCCTCTTCTTTGTAAAGACACCAGTTATTGAATTATCCAGAAGGATCTCATCTTAACTTGATGACATCTGTAAAGATCCTGTTTGCACCAAAGGTCAAATGTATAGGTACTTATATCTTTATGGGGGACAACCCAAAACAACTCCAGACAGTTCCTGAGTTATGATTATTCAACTTAATGATGATGAGAAAGTGATAAGCATTCGGTAGAGACCACGTTTTCAAGTATCCCTTCAACCAATCTGCTTCTCACTTTCAGTACTCAGCAAATCACGTGAGATATTCAGCACTCTGTTCTAACATTAGCTTTGTGTTAGGTGATGTTGCCCAACTGTAGGCTCATGTAAGTGTTCTAACACAATTAAGGTAGACCGGGCTATGCTCTGAAGTTCAGAAGGTGAGGTGTATTAAATGCAGTTTTGACTTCTGTCTGGACATGACTCCATTGTAAGCCAAGGAACACCTGCACTCACTAAAACCTGCCAACAGACAGTTGGAGAGAGCTCACCTGCAAAGGTGAATCTTAAACATGTGATGATTGTTTAGAATCATAAACCAGCAGACCCTTGCAGAGGAGCCTGAGGCATTAGTGCCTTCTCTATAGCTGGGCAGCAGATGGGGACAACCACCCATATTTGACCCCTGAGTCATGCTGTTAGCACGTGAGAGGGAAGAAGAAAGCCAAAAGCGTCCCTGTTGGAAACTGTTCCCACCCCACCCTCCTTATTTGGATTTCTCTCTGCCTAGGACTGGTCGCTCCCTCAAACACAGACTATAATCCCCCATTGGACTCATTTTTGCTCCTAAACAAATTTCACACATACTCTACCTTCTCTGGGCAGTGGCCCCACCCAAATCAGGCTTCGTGAGAAATATGAGGGAAGAGTCCCAGGGCCCGTGCGAAACATGTTCACATCAATCCCTCAGTCTGACTTTTTTTTTTTTTTTTATGAGACAGAGTCTCACTTTGTTGCCCTCGGTAGAGCGCTGTGGTGTCACAATTCACAGCAACCTCAAACTCTTGGGCTTAAGCAATTCTCTTGCTTTAGCCTCCCAAGTAGCTGGGACTACAGGCGCCTACCACAGCACCTGGCTATTTTTAGAGATGGGGGTCTCACTCTAATTCAGAGTGGTCTCAAACCTGTGAGCTCAGGTGATCTACCCGCCTCAGCCTCCTAAGTGCTGGGATTACAGGTGTGAGCCACCACGCCTGGACCCCTCAGTATGACTGCTCTGGCCAATAGCTAACAGGTGCTAGAGGCTAGTGTTGACCGCGTATACTTTTACAAGTGGATTTCTTAATATTTCTTAGTATTCACTGATTTACTGTAGATGTGTAGAACGGAGACTATCTCTGCCTGACTCTCATCTCTCTAGCTATGCGCTCTCTAATGTAAGTACACCTTGGGCATGGCAGTGATTAGCTAGTAATTAGCTTCTGACTGTGATTTATCTGGAGAATAATCATTACCCTTTAAAATGCCCCTGAAAAGAAAAGCCCTTCTGTGGGCAGTGCTAAATGAGACCGAATTGCCCAAATTTCATACTAACCCGTGAAAGTATCTTCTCACATCTGGTCTGGGATCTCTGCAAGCTGCTCTCTCCCTTCCGAGGCATGGTCAGAGGCAGCTGGGATGTCACAGCCTGTCTTACGCCAAATGACTGAGGACATAAAGTATAGAAAGTGTAAGGAAAATTTCTCAAGCTGAAGCAATAAACACTATGAACTGTAGGTAAAACAAAACAAAACAAAAGGCTTTAGGTGAAAGAAAGAAATTTTCAGAATCTGCATATGCCTAAAGGCTTCAAGCTCAATGTGCATGATCAGAAGAACATTCTCCCCAGGGAAATGAATCTCTTATTGGTATTACCTCTGAGCCAGTCAGGGTTGGTGAATAAGGAAAAACTGGCAGTCTGCTGCGAGGACGCGTGTGATTGAATTACATGGAGAGGCTATCAATCATGTACTTATTTGGCTTAATCACGGTCAAGTCTTGAGTCTGGGGTAAATCAAAGTGACATCATGCCTCCCAGGGTTCTTTGATTGAAGTGATAGAGTCACCCCGATCCTTGGAGGTTTTCTGAGTGTCAACACAAGACAGAGTCTCCTATTTTACATTCAATACAACAAATGCTCCTATGAGCAGTGCTGGGAATATATATAGGTCTAAAGGGTTGTGACCCGGCATGCAGAAGCTAAAAAGCACAAAGCAAAGAATTAGCAGGAGCGCAGTAAAAGTGTTCATTCGGCCCGGCCTTGAGAAACAAGTGCAGAGGAGGGGCCATAGTGATTATGAGCACAAAGTCATCCCCTCACCATGGTGTCCTTCAGAGTCCCCTCCCACCAGGCCAGCAGATGGCCGGCTTCTCTCATCCAGTGAGGAGAGGCGCCCATGAAGGTGATTCCTTGGTTCAGTGCAGAATCCCGAGGGAAGACAGAGGCAGATGGCTTTTCACATTTGGTTCCAAGACCTGATGAATGACTACCTCGACAGACTTCCATTCCTGTCTCGTTATAGTCCCTTCTTTCTGCCTGCCACACATTTGAACCCCTGGGGATTTCAGGGCTGACGGTCTCAAAGGGGAGCAAGGAGAGAAGTCAAAGCCCTGTGTCTGGCTGGTGCAGGACTTAACAAGCACGGCTAACACCAGGGGCGGATGTTAGACTATAAGTGTAGGGCTAGCTTAGGTCAAGTGTAACATGAGACTGAGTTTGTGTTGAATGCTTCCCTTGCTTTTCAGGTCCCCCCTCCTCTGTCCTAGTGAGCCCAATAAGGACATTTGTCACCCGTGGGCCACCCCGTGTTTATGTCTAAACTGCAGCATAAATCCCTGCACCAGTCCACACTCCAGACCTCTCCTGGTCTGGCCCTAATAGAATGTGCTTGCTCTGCTGCTTGACAGCGGCATTCTGTGCCACCCTCCCTGATCACAAGGGCGTGCTTGGCAGGGCTTCTCATTCTGTAGAGGCAGGCAGGGGAAAGGGGTTGTGTGTTCCACGCACTTTGCAAGATCTTGCTAAATAATCTCTCGTTGGGTGCTTTCAGACATCCTAGGAGGCAGCACACAGATTATTCCGTATTCCAGACAAGCAAAGGCTAAGCGAGGCCAAGTACTTTGATGGGCATCTCATAGCCAGTCCAGACACTGATTCCAGCTCCCTTTGCTCAGAAGCTCCTGTTCTTTCCACAACTTTCAGTGTACTGGTGGTGGGAGCTTCAGGCTAGTGGGTCATGTTTGGCCTAGAAGGTCCTTTGCAGCCAACTGTGTCACCCCATGGAATGTGTGCTGATTGGTGTGATGGTCCCAGGCCTCTGGAGCTCTGAGTCTGGGAGCTCACACTTGATCCTTCAGTTTGAGTCACTGCTGTAGGTTCCTTTTCTCCTGCTAAGAAGCCTTCAGTAAAATGACACGATTTGTGTCATTGGTGTCAGGCACATGGTTGTAAAATCAATAAATTAAATCTGATGAGTACATATAATGCATTGCTGCGAAATGTACCTAAAAGCAGTATGGTTCTGAGATGGGGACCTGAATCAGTGGCTCGTCACCAGAACAAGACTGGATTCCATTGGCCCCTGAGATGCTTATTGTGAGAGGACCTCTCTGAACAGAAGACCCAGGATAATACCCAGAGGATTCTCTGGGGACTCTTCTTTTCCTTTATTTCTGTGGATTAAACAGTGTTGAGAGTTAAAAGAGAAAGTAAAATCACATCTGTTCGCTTGATAAGGTAAAGGATACAAATTTAAAAAAAAATGTCACTTTAAATACGGAAAGTATTCTTGGTCTTCTGACCCAGGATAGGAATTTTTTTAAAAAAAATTCACTTTTACAGAAAAACAAATTAATCAAATTATTCTCAAACCCAATTCTCAATTGCAATAATAAGAAATAGGATTAGTGTCCATGCCATATTCTCCCCAAATCAGGCTTTTTTATTCTTAAGCTTTTTTTTTTTCCTGTGATGAGGTCTCGCTATGTTGCCTAGGCTGGTCAAGAAGTCCCGGCCTCAAAAAAAAAAAAAAAAAAAAAAAAAAGTCCTGGCCTCAAGCAATCTTGCCACTTTAGCCTCAGGAATGATTTGCTGAAATTTCAGATACGCACTACTGTGCCTGGCAATGTTCTCTAAATGTTGTTAAAACAGTATAGGTTTCTACCCTTTTGTTGGTTAATTACTGAATCAAAGTTACTACTACCATGAGGAATGAATGGTTTCTTCTTGCTTCTGCCCCAGAATATGATCTGGATGTATGACGATTTCCAACTAATGGCTGAGAAAGATGTAGTAGGTATTGTTCATAATCTGTATTTGTTTGCCCATAAATAATTGAATCAGCTTATTTAACAGACATTTACTACACCACCCTTATTCTATTAGGGTTTCTCTTTAATAATAATAAGTGACACTTAGAAAACGATCTGAGGACCTGGTGATGACCCTGACCTTCAAGGAGCTCCCACTGTGGGGCTAATAAAAGATTTAATAAAGCACAGAAGGGAAGGGAAATAAGAACGCAGGACTTGGGCTGCTATTAAGATCATAACTATAAGATGGGAATGTGGGGTTGGGGACTTCCCCAGGGTTCCCTGAGAAGACTAAAACAGAAAACTGTAGTGGAAAATAGCAGCTCAGATGGCTCCACAGCCTGGCTAACTTCCTTGAATTCAGGTTGGTGTTAGAGCGAGCAAAAGGTGCTCTGAATATGCATGACTGTGTGGGGGGGGGGGATAGGACCGTGTAGGAGGGGGCTAGGCTAGGTGATTTCGAGGACCTCACTCCTCCCAAAATCCTGGTGCTCTCTGCCCCCACTAGGCTAATGTTCATTGCTGCCCATGGCGAGGCTTAGGGGAACCTCTGCACTGCCCCTGAGCTGGCTGGCTAGGGTCCCAGACATGTCCTGCGATAGGAAGGGACACCTGTGGAGACCAGACAATGCCAGTTGAGAGGCAATGCCAATGGGTGTGGCCTTGTGGGGCTGGCCCAGGGTGACCACTGTTGGCAGGGAAAAGGGCTCCAGCTCCAGGCAGCCAGGTGCCCGCCTGTCAGTCACCTGGAAGGACGGGTTGGGGACACTGCCCTGCTCTCTGCTATGCCTGGCCCTGACAGCCTTGCTGCCTACTCGCTGCCTCTGCTCCCACCTGGAACCTCTCAGGGAACCTCACACCAAGGACACCAGACCGGGGTTGTTTCTATCAGAAACAGGTTCCACCAGCAGGCTCTCCCTCCGTCATTCCACCGACAGGCACAGAGCACGACGCTGGGGCACGCAGCAGTCCTAGTGCTGGGAAGGATGCATAAGGCTCCGATACTCGGAGCTCAAGTCTAGAACAAGAGCCTGCTGTCCAAATCAAACCTGCTGACAGTAGACTGTGATGTATACTGCGTGATCTCATTGACGTGACACTCTGGAAAAGGCCACACTACAGAGACCAAAGACAGACCAGCGGTTGTCCGGGGCTGGGGGAGGAATCGGCTACAGAGAGGAGTGAGGAATTTGGGGGGTGGGGATGAAACTATGATGTTGGTGGTGGTTAAACTACTAAGTGCATTTATCAAAACTTGCAGAAATGTACGCTGGAAAGAGTGAATTTTACTGTGTGGATTCTAAGTTAATATTTTAAAAAGGGAAATAAAGCACATGGAATGTAAGTGCTATAATGGCCCAAGGCACAGAAACACACAGAGGACCAAGAGACCAGCTCTTCTGGAAAGATCACAGGGAAGGGGTCAGGAAGACTTGCAGAGAAGGGAACATTTGATTTGTGGTTCTCAAGAGGACAGGAGTTTGCCAGAGGAAGGAGAAGAGGCAGCGCGTGCAAATGTTCACGGCCAGGTGGCAGGTGCTGTGCGCGCTGGGACACCTGGCACGTTGGCAGGAGTCGCAGTATGGATAGTCCTATGACGCCAAAGAGTGAGGGAGACCATTTGTTTTTCTTTTTTGCCATCCAAGATGTTAAAAAATGGTGCTAAAATAATGTACAATGGTGAATTGTACCCTTTTAAGTGTACAATTCAGTGGCACTCACTGCACTTATATTGTTGTACTCCCATCATCGCTATGTATTTTTTTTTTTTTTAAGACAGAGTCTTACTCAGTTGCCCTGGGTAGAGTGTCATGGTGTCATAGCTCACAGCAACCTCAAACTCGTTGGGCTTCAGCAATCCTCTAGCCTCAACCTCCGGAGTAGCTGGGACTACAGGTGCCTTGCCTGGCTAATTTTTCTATTTTTGATAGAGATGGGGGTCTCACTCTTGCTCAGGCTTGTCTTGAACTCTTGAGCTCAAGGGATCCACCTGCCTTGGCTTCGCGAGTGTTGGGATTATAGGCATGAACCACTGTGCCAGGCCACTGCTACGTCTTCCTTCCTCCCTCCCTCCCTCCCTCCCTCCCTCCCTCCCTCCCTCCCTCCCTTCCTCCCTTCCTTCCTTCCTTCCTTCCTTCCTTCCTTCCTTTCGTAGAGACAGAGTCTCACTTTATCGCCCTCGGTAGAGTGCCATGGCGTCACACAGCTCACAGCAACCTCCAACTCCTGGGCTTAGGTGATTCTCTTGCCTCAGCCTCCCGAGGTGCTGGTACTACAGGAGCCTGCCATGATGCCAGGCTATTTTTTTTGTTGCAGTTTGTCCAGGGGCAGGTTTGAACCTGCCACCTTCAGTATATGGGGCTGGTGCCCTGCCCACTGAGCCACAGGCACCGCCCCACTGCTATGTATTTCTAAAACCCTTTCATTACATCACCCCAGATGGCAACTCTGTACCCATTAAGCAATAGCTCCCCCTTCTTCCCTCCCCTTAGCCTGTAGTAATGCACGTGCTGTCTCCATGAATTTGCCTATTCTAGATAGTTCACGTAAATGGAATCATATATATTCTTGTGTGACTGGCTTATTTCATTTAGCATTTTTTTGTTTTGTTTCTTACGAGGGTTTTGGACACAAAAAAAGGCAACCCCCGAGAAAATTGTCTCACTAGAGATAGGAGTGGGGAAAAAGGAAACCTCTTCTAAAGTGGAGGAACTCAGAATTCAGCACTGGCTGGTAGACTTTCTCCGGCACAAGCTGTAGCTCCCCTCTGCATTTCAAGACCAGGCTGTGGACAGGGACATCCCTGAACACCTGCACCTCCCTGCACCTCCGTAGGGCTCCATGGTCCGGCTGAGGCATCCCTTCTCCACTGCATACAGCCTTCTCACGTCTACAAAACTGCAAAATGAATTTTCAAAAAGACTTAAGAAAATAAGTGACCAAGAACTGCAAATGAGGCACCCAAGAAGTATGGTTTGGAGTTAATTAGCCCTTGAATTGTCAAGCCCAATGGCATCCAGTGAGTTCTGACATTTCTAAGAATAATTAGGGACTTGGCTGTCACATTTCTCAAAGGCCCAAGGACTACGTGAACAAGTTCGACCTGCTTTTCCCACAGGAAGTCTGGAAACACGTTCATAAAGAAGAATGATCCCCAGTGCTAATTGCAGATCCTTGGGAGGAAGTGTCATGTTTTTGAAGAACTTTTCATATTTTTACAGTAAAATGTAATGACCCCATTTAAGGAGTAGAAGTGAGTGGCAAAGAGGTGGTGCACTTAACAATCCTCGGAAATCACTGGTGAGAATAACGACCAACGTGTGCTGTTTGCTCACAGTTCCAGGCACGGTGCTAAGGGCCACAAGAGACTGCAATGCAGATATAGTGTCTCAATTAACAGGTGAGACGATTGAGGCACAGAAAGGTTATACAAGCTTTTCAGGGTCACACAGTATCTTAATCTGTTTTGTGTTGCTGCAACAGAAGACTTGAGAGTGGGTAATTTAGAAAGAAAAGAGGTTTGGTTAGCTCACTGTTCTGAAGGCCGAGAAGTCCAACGTCGGGCGGCCATGTCTGGCAGCTTCTGGTGAGGTGCTCGTGCTGCATCAAAACTTGTTGGAGAAATGGAATGGAAATTGTGTACACATGAAAAGGGCGAAACACAAAAGACAGCCTCTCTTAATAACAACCGACTCTCCTGGAAGTTAAGTGTTTCCAAAGACAACTAACCCACTCTGTCCAGGAAGACATTCATTTACCTTAGTGACCTAATCACCTCTGAAAAGTACCCACTCCCAAAACTGCTAAATTGGCAATACATTTTTAACATGAGCTTTAGTGGAGGCAAACCTCATCCATACCATAGAGCACAGTCAAGTTCAAATCCAACCAGTCCAGCTCCAGAGCTGGTACTCTCCACAATGGTGCTTGCTTCTCTCATCTTACAGCCACACCACTGGATTTATGCTACATGGGACCAGCTAGCTTTTCTGGTCCATCTTATTAGTCTCATCAGAAAGCATTTATTAACCACAAACTTACACACTATTCTCATTTCTTGCCCTCTAAGAACTGTTTTTTAAGCAAGAAATAAATGTATCTATACTATATTTAACTCATCTCATACGCAAGTGACTACTTTCCAGGTACTACCCGTCATCTTCATTCATTCATCAGATACTTACCGAGATCTACTATGTTCCAGGCACTCTATTCAGCTATGTGAGAGAAGGCAGAGATTCGAGACAGAGTCTGCCCAGGAGGAGCTTACTTTCTAGGTGTGGAAGTAACACATACAATACACAGAAATCTAGATTATAAGTCAAGGAACACAATATAAGGTAGAGAATAATACAAGATCATATGATGCGAGGTAAAAAGTGGTAGTTATCACAAGAGAAATATTTAGTACCATGGTTATTCGGAAGACAAAAATAACTTTGTTGGTTATGTGTGAATGTGTGCATTTGTGGCACAAAATGGCAAAAAATTGGCAGAGAGAAAATAGGAAGGAGAAAGATGAGAAAAGAGGAGGAATTAGAGAAGGTTTTAGAAAGAAAGTAGTGAGATGGGCCTTCGTTATGAGCCGAATTATATTCTCACAAAATCAATACATTGGGGTACTCATTCCCAGTACTTGAAATCTGGCTATATTTGAAAATAGGGTTCTAAAAGATGTAATTTAGTTAAAATGGGGTCCTGGGGTGGGCCCTAATCCAATGTGAGCAAAGTCCTTAATAGAAGAGAATTTGGACACAGACCATCTGGCTGCCATTGGGAGAGGCCTCAGAAGGAACCAACCTTGTTGGCACCTTGATTTCCAGATTTCAGTTTCCAGAGAATAAATTTCTTTTAATCCACCCAGTGGGTACTTCATCATGGCAGCTCAGATGGACTATAAGATAGTCTTGAAAAAGAAAGCATTTGATCTGGGGAGATTTAAGCTACTGGAAATGAATGGGGGGTTCACATTTGAACAACCAGACTTTATGTGGTGGGAAGTGGGGCTCCATGGTAGGTTCCTGAGCAGGGGTGACGTGAGCAGTGGCCATTCAACTCATTCCATTCACTCAGCAAACACTTACTGAGCAGCTGTTCTGTGCCAGGCGTTTCCAATTCCAGATCTGAAGCTACTACGAATGAGACACTCCAGCAAAGGGCTTTTCAAAGGAACTTATGCCTGGATGGGAAAAAATGAAAGACTGGGGAGAGGGTCAGGGAGGGAAGACTAGGTAAAAGCCTTTTATCCTGGCCCAACTTGGTGCTTTTCCATCTTCTTTTGAAAGAATCTGCTAGAACCCCCAGGGAGGCGTCCTCCTTAACCCCCGCCCCCGCCCCTTGGCCCTGCTCCTGATTCAGATAACAGAAGCACTGCGTTTCCTCTGCTTGGCTCTGCTGGCCAAGAACATTGGGTGGAGCTTTGCCTTCTGTAGTTTGCATTATGCAACATGACTTTGTTATTTCTTTCAAATATGAATATGAAATTGAGTTGTCTTCCCCAAACTCCACGGTCCGTCAGGAGATTTTGAAACCACCGTCTTCCTCCCCTAGCTCTGCACAATTTATCCCTGCACCCAGCACCACAGACAATGGTCTTTGGATTTCAAACAGCATCTCCAAGGGGTAATGATTGGGAAAACAAAAACAAAAGAGCAAGAGAAGTATGTATGTTATCTATAATGACAAGTCTTTCCTTGGTGGGGCAGGCAGAATAATGATCCCCAGAGATGTCCACATCCTAATCCCTAGAACTGGTGACTGCATTACTGTACTTGGAGAGGTGATTAAAGTCAGAGCCCTGAGATGGTTAGATTAGCTTGGATTATCTTGGTGGGCTCAATCTAATCAAATGGGTTCTTAAAACGAGATCATCTTTGTGGCCAAAGAGAGGTGTGACGGGGAAGAACGGTCAGAGGGGTGCAATGCTGCTGGCTTTGAAGATGGAGAAAGGAGCTGTGAGCCAGTGAATATAAGCAGCCTGGAGAAGCTGGAAAGGGTAATAAATGGGAGTGCTCCCTTCTCCGCCTAAAAGGGAACACAACTCTGCTGATACCTTGATTTTAGTCCATTGAGACCCATGTCAGAGTTCTAACCTGGAGAGTTGTAGGATAATAAATGTGTGGTTTTGTTGTGATAATTTATTATAAGAGCAACAGGAAACTAATGCACTCTGTGCTACGACTCAAACCAGCCAGACCTGCCTATCTGAAGAGGGTGTCCTTTCAGGGTTGGGCCTTGCAGTGTCTTCTGTTCTCGATGCCCTTACCCTGGGTGGTAGACTTGGTCTAATTTTTCCTTCAGACTCTAAGCTCCTTAAGGGCAGAGACTGTGTTATGCATTTCAGTATCTCTGGTGCCAGCGTGTTGCCTGCCATGTAGTAGATTTCAGTGACTACGAATTAAATGGATGTGTGGAAACCCCAAGCCGCACAGGGCTTTGTAAAGTCCTAACAGGACCTCCGAAGAGAGGCATCAGTGTTTCTATTCACACATAAAAAGGTCAAATCTGATGTCACCATTGATGTATATATATGTCATTATGTTGAACTGAATTTCTGTTAAACTGTAACCATGACAACAAGAAATCCCATTCACATGTGAGAATGGTGAGTGGTTTGGACCTGGCTGCCCACTAAAAAATCTTTGTATAAAGCGACTCCAGGCCCCTTTTCATGTAGTGTGTTCATCAACAGGGCTGGTTCTAAATGGTTCTCCCTACGCAATACATTTAAATGGCCCACCTGGCAAAGGCACAGAACCCCAAAACAAAGGTTGGTTGGTTTGGGTACACTCCTCAGGAAATTACATTTACTTCTGGAAAGAAATGTCCATTTACAATTTTTCATTGTTAAAGTTGCTTTCTAGAAAAGCTGATGGTGGGAAGTTGGACTATAAATAATGCAGCCTCCTCCCCAGTGTATCTTTGGCAATTATTTGCGATTATGAGCAGAAATTCTGGGAACTGGGAGAATGCAGTGGAGAGAAAGCCCTCCTGGCCAGGATAGGGTTTGACCTGGCAGCTCTGGGCGGTGCTGAGATCTTGCCCTGGAGGGGCTTCATCCCTCCACAAGGGAATGACGGGCTTCACCAGGGTACATGGCCAGGTTAGGGCAGGACGATTACAGCTCAAGGTAAAATCGCCAAAATACTTTAAGAGAGCAAAAGCAAGTAAAGTTTTAGCAAGAAACGAACAGTTTATTTTAATGTCTTGGATAGCCAGCCGGCCCCGTCCTAGCGACTGAAGACACTTTGGAGAATGTAGTCCTTGAACTTTATACAGAACTTTTGAGAGGTATCGGTTGCATCTTAGAAATTTCCCAAAGTCTTAATCAGGCTGTTCTGGAAACAACCCAAGTCAGTGTGATGTGTGATGACATCTGTCTATCCCTGTCAGAAAGTCCATGGGACATTGATTGGCCTCTATCTCAAGGTGACCCACTTGTAAAGTCTTGATTAGTCCCATTCCCAGCACAACTCAGCATGACAACTCAGGCCAGTTCCACTCAAGCCAGTCCAAAGCAGCAAAAATAGCCTAACTACATCAGCCACCCTCCCCTGTTCAAGTCTAACTAACTGCCTGACCTGACGATCAGTCAGATCTCAAGCCACCCACCTCTTGGGCCTTGGGGTAGTTGTTCTCCTTTGATTAGACCCAGAGAGTTTATTTCTCCTCTTCTTGTATCCTGAGTCCCTCATGGAACCAGTCTTTCCCCTTCTGCTTCCCAGCCCTCTCCCCAAACATTTGCCTATATCCAACACTGACTTCAGGTAACAGATTCACCTATAGTTCCGATGATGGCCAACTATCCCGAAAGTGTCTTTTTCAGGATCGTTCATTATGTTCAGGCAATCCCAGTGGATGACAGTCTCTTCAGTGATATTCCTGTGAACTTGTCTGTGTTGAAAGGCTGTGGGTGTGTATTATTTCCAAGACTGCCTGAGTGTACTTTCTCTTTCAGCTTCCTCTCAGCTACTTCAAGTCCTTGGGGCAGGACATAACCATGGCAAGTGATGGTCCTAAATTTTTCTCCAAAGAGCTAGAGCAGCAATTCTTTCCCCTGTATATCAAAATACTCACCCAGCAGGGATTTTGGTGACTCTGACATGTCCTGGGCAGTGGCAGACACAGGTTCATCAGGTCTTAGGCGTAAACAGGAAGTGGATGGTAGGAGAATAGAGCTGGGCAGTTACCACATGATTTTTTTTTTCTTGGCTCACGTGTATGTTTCTGTGACTACAGGTCTCTGATAGAGTCATATCCAAATGTAGATATACTTAATGAGTAACTAAAATATTTGATCTGCTGTAACTTAGCCTGATCAGGAAAGAAGATGGATGAGTTAGCATTTGGAGCATTCAGGTAGCTGGTCATTGGGAGAGCTGTATTGAGGCCACAGCAGGAGCTCCAGAGCAGGTTTCAGGGCAGGGAGAGTTGGGGAGGCTCCCTCCTGAGCAGGAGGGCTCTGTGGGGAGGACCCTCATTATTCCTCAGGTAAGGGCAAGCCCCCCCATACACAACACAACCTGCCATGGGGAGACAAACCAGTTGCCAAGAACCAGGGAGGTGAAGAAAAGAGAGGCAGGGTTTAGGGCAGCAGTTCTCAACCTTCCTAATGCCACAATGTATTTTAGTTGTTAAAAAGGGGTCGCGACCCACAGGTTGAGAACTGCTGGTTCTGACCTTCCTACTATGTTAAAAAGGCAACATCTTCAGAGAAAATGGAGAGTGGTAGAAGCAGTAGGGAGATACTCTTAGCTTCTCATCAAGATGGAATAAAGGAAGAAGATAACAGAGAAGCTGAGCTGTAAACAATGTGTCAGGGGGCTCGGCGCTTGTGGCTCAAGTGCCAGCCACATACACCAGAGCTAGTGGGTTCGAATCTGGCCCAGGCCTGCCAAACAATGACAACTATAACAACAACAACAACAAAATAGCTGGACGTTGTGGCGGGTGCCTGTAGTCCCAGCTACTTGGGAGGCGGAGGCAAGAGAATCACTTAAGGCCAGGAGATGGAGGTTGCTGTGAGCTGTGTGATGCCATGGCACTCTACCCAGGGCAATAGCTTGAGGCTCTGTCTTAAAAAAAATAAAAAATGTGTTAGGAGTCTGAAGCTGATGATATGAGAGGAAACCAGGGCCTTGGGAAGGGGAGAAGGAACTAAAGGTGTACCTGGGAGGTCACGGAGCTTTGGAACAAGGACTGTTACTGTATGTGAAGGGGAGCTATGGAGAGGGCACCAGTTTTACGCAAAGATGATCGATCAAGGATAATTTCCTGCTGCCAATTTGCAACATTCAAGTGACCAAGCCCCCCACTTCTAAAACTCCTCTTCCTGCTTCACCCTCCCCTGCCATGTAGGTTTCACACTATGGAGACGGCCACTGGACGTTAAGCAGTGATCTATCTCTATGGACCAAGGAATCTTTTATTGACGAGGGGTTTTCCCACCAAGTGGTCATGAAAACATAAACGCGACACCTACCAATTGTTAACTTATACGGTAAAAAACAACCATGTAAGGTTCACTGAATTTCTTTGATCCGAGTGAAATAGCTTAAATGTATCTTTAAGTGACTTATATCCAAATCAATAATCCTGTCCTAGACAGAAATCTTCAGGAGGGTCTCTTGTCAAAGATAGGTCCATAGTGATGAGCCAGAGGTCATCCTCAAAGCCACAAGATAAATTTAGTATATCACGACAGGAAGGGTTGGATATATTGTGGGAATACAGAATTTACATGGAAACCCCAAATTGCAAAGAAATGTACACTCTTATCTGGCCATAATTGGCCACCCTCCAGAATCCCAGTAGAGGTTCTCCAGTGGAAGGTTTGAAATGCTTTGTCTATGGTAATACAAGGAAGTCACGCCCAGCTCAGCATCAGAATTCTCATTTTCTTCACTTTCTCCTTGATGAAAAATCAAATATCGTGGGTCATCATAGACAGAGAAAAAGTACAATGTCTAAATTAATACATGAGCAACAGGAGTCCAGACTCTGTAGAGAAGATAGCTGTATGTCCTCTTGAACATTAGAAAAGTGTAACAGCAGCCACAGCTGACAAAGGCACACTGGGGTAGTTCCGTGGTCAGGCTGGGCCGGGAGTGTGGTTGCTGACAATAAGGTAGGTTTGTGGGAGGGTGGAGAGAAGCTCAACGCCAGCAAGATCAAACTTTAGGGCTGTATGTTAAATGCATCCTCAGATGCCTCTGACTTTCTTCCCTTGTTCTGGGACCACTGAGAGCTCATTGGGCTGGGCCTGCTTCACTCCCCTGAGAAGGTCTCCAAGGACTCCTGGGTTGGCACGCTCCTCCAGAAACACTGTGCCATTGCACACCCTGTTCAGATGCCTGTGGGGGTGCCCTGCTGCCTTCTAGATCCCCTTTAAGATCCCATAGTTCAAGACAACTGCCCTTCCTATCCTCATCCTGCCTTTTTAATAAACCTAATCCGATCGGGCCACTTGGTGTCTCTCAGCTGCTCTTTTGGGTTTCGGCACATTGCGCTTTCTCCCTGGGGTCTCCTCCTCCTGCCGTAAACCAGGGACCATTGTGGCCTAACAGAATCCTGAGCTCATTCTTCAAGGCTCAGCTGAGCTGTGTTATTAAGCCTTCACTAACCCTCCCTCTCCTGGGCCCCCTCACATCTGTAGCTCTGTTGCAGTTGTCTGTTCTGTTTTGGACTTTAATCATTTGCTCTGTGACTTAAAGGTAGGGACTTGAGGGTCAGCCTCTAGGTAGTATTTTACCTACCTTGGTATTTCTCATGCTACAGAGGTGTAAGTGTCTGTCACATGCTAGATCTCAATTTGATGGTTCTGGACAAGAACTGGATCTAAGCCTTGGTTCCCCTAGCTGTCAAATGGGTCCAGTAATGATACATCCTTCGTAGGACTTGTTATCAGAATTAAGTGAATTCATGCAAGTAAATCCTTTAGTGTACAACGTGATGCATAATGAGAGTTGGCTGCTACTACTATCACAATTATATAAGAATAGTATCTTACTATGAAATACTTTCATGGTCTCTTTTCAGTTTGGGGGGCATTTCCCAACTGATTTCTTTACTGAAGAAAACAGTGCTTACTAGTTTTTAGTGTTCCTAGCCCTTTGTGCATCAAGATCATCTGGAGAGCCTTCAAAAGTATCAAAGCCTGAACGCCACCCTCCGGAGACCCGAATTCAGTGGGGTGGAATATGTCATGACTAGGTTTTATTCCCCAGGATTTTCTCATGTGGAGCCAGGGTTGAGAACCTCTGCATATCATTAGAGAGTCTACTATTTCTATCACATTCCCTTTCAGCCCTTTATTTCTCAAGCAAAGAGCTATATTTGGGGGGTAACTAATCTCCAGAATATTCTACTTTAATTAAATTAATTAATTTTTTGAGACAGAGTCTCACTACATGACCCTCGGTAGACTGCCGTGGTGTCGCAGCTCACGGCAACCTCAAATTCTTGGGTTTAAGCGATTCTTTTGCCTCAGCCTCCCAAGTAGCTGGGACTACAGGTGCCCACCACAATGCCTGGCTGTTTTTTGGTTGCCGTTGTCATTCTTGTTTAGCAGGCCCAGCCAGGCTCCAAACCTCAAGCTTGGGTGTATGTGGCGGCGTCCTACTCACCGAGCCAGAATATCCTATTTTTAATACCCAGAGATGTACATCTTTCCAAAGCCACCACTGGTCATTACCTCTAAGCTCCCATGAATACTCAGTATTTTTAATACCCACTGATTTCCCTTTTTTTTTTTGTCTCATAAGAGCGAACTACTTGTTTGGGATAACTTACGGTACAAATACTCAGTAATAAAAACACAAGGTAGTAGGGGATGAAGAACGCACAAAATTCTTCCAACTCTCCTTTCTCCTTCCTGGCTGATTATGGAGGAACCTTGACCCCATCAGCCGGGCTCAGGCGGGGCCTCACAGAGGGTGCTCGCAGGATAAAAAACTACCTCCTGTGTCCACACAAACAGACGCACACACAGTTGGGTTATTACAATAATAAGCATAGGGTAATTGCTGATAGGAAGGTACAGATCCTTATTTCTTGTCCTCTAGCCTTTTAAAAACCTTTGCTCATAATTATATGTATGAAGCTTGCTGTTCTTACTGGGCATTGGATTTCAATGGGAATTAGGCCAAAATAAGGCCCAGAGATTTGGCTCCAGTATGGTCAACCTGGGAATGCTTAGTCAGTGCTGTCCTGCTGACTCAATTCTCTCTTTGAACTGCAGGACTTATGTAACTTTAGTCTAATAAGAATCGAGGCCTGTGGTTCTACTGCCAAGATGGAGGGGGGAAAAAGGCTGATTAAATTTGAGACATGGCAGATAATGCCAAAAGGCAGAGGAAATGTGATCTCTGAATAGAGAAAGAGAGGAGGAGAATGCATTTTGGAAGATATTGGCACTGGAAATAAGAAAGACTGGTAGCGAGATGGCTGGCACAAAGCAATTGCTCTGAGCAATTCACCCTTTCACCCTGCCCCCTTAGATTCCCTCTTTCCTTGTTCCCTTAGACTTTTCTGGTTCTGGGCGGTGTCTGGTGGTTGCTGTTGTTTTTGTAATAGACCAGAGAATGTGACTTTAAAACCCACAAAAAAGGCACATGAAATGTCAGGGTGATTCTGAGGATTGGCTCCATTCTTCCAGAGTCCACACTCTGGCTTAGGTAGAGGACATGGCACGCCCACCCCAAGAAGTTGTGATCAAACCCCAAATCAGACTTTAAACTGTTCTCTTCAGTCCCCAAATGTCCTGAGCCTTTGCCAGACACGTTTGAGCTTGAAAGTTTTGTTGGCTAGGACCTTGAACATAATTTTTACAGGTTGAGAAACTGATACCTACAGAGGTTAAGTCAGTCACTCAGGTCACATACCCTGCCTGTGACCGAGGTAGGATGGGCACCTACACTTTCCAAACAGCCTGGTGTTTGCTGGCCTCTTTCTCTGACAGCACCAGGCTGGCAGAGAAGAGACTGTTTCCAGGCCAGACGCCCCTTGGCCATTTGGTTCTGGGGGGCTGCTTTTGCAAATTCTGGGTAGACAACACGCACTGCATTACAGACACACACAGTACGTACAACGAAAACAGGAGAGCAGTGGAGACCGAGGAGCCAGCCAGACAGGACATTCTTACTGTATGAAGTCACTGGCTTTCAGTGCACACTACCCACAGAAACAAGGTTCTTGCGTTGACTGCCACAAACAAGGCTCTCCACAGCCTCCAGTTGCAGCAGAGAAAATGAGAAAAATCTGCAGAGCACTTTGCAGCTTTACTCAGCTCTGCAATCTCAAATATTTGTTTTGGCTCCGGAAATGGCTCGGGGCACAGGCGCAATCTCACTAAGTACATGATTCTTCCGCCACATGGCCACAGCGTGATTCAGGATTTCTCTTGCTTTAGCCACTCCTCTAATCCACACCTTCCAGCAACAGCGTCTGAGTCAGACAACCCCAGTCCTTCCTGCGGCTCAGAACCCAACTTCCTAGTTACACCCTTCGTGCCTGGAGCCAAGCGAGGCCAAGCGCCCCCTGCCGGGCACCCGATCCCGCTCCTCCCTGGCGGGGTTCACCAGCCGGGACGGACGACCCAGGTCACTGGGAGTCTCTCACCGGAGGCTCTGCTAGCTGAAAACGCTCAGTGCCTGCCGATGCCATTCTTTCCTGTCCCCCCTCACCCATCCCTTCCCCCAGAAAGGGAGAAGGAAATGCACCGGAGAGGGGTGGTTTGGGCGGGGATGAGGACATCCTGGCTGCCACTGGGACAGGTGGAATCCCTGGCTGGAGGCAGGTGATGCTCCTGGGAGCTCCCGCCACCCGCTCTGAGCACATCGGAGCCCGTAGCCACAGTCAGCTCAGGGTGGGGAGGGTTTGCCAGCTGCCTAATCAAATGGAATGCAAACAAACAGAGAGAGCAGGAGAGCCCAGCCGGCTGTGATGCCCTCGGCGCCAGCACCGGCTCTGGCCGGGCAAGGAGCGCTCTGCCACGCAGGGCTCCCGGCGCGCCTCTCTGCGGAGGGAGGGATCCGGGCCGGGAGCAGGAGGCCGAGCCCCCCGTGCTGCTGCACGCCCACTGCTTCCGCCTGCGACTCCTGCCAACTCTTTCCGCAGTGGAAAATAAGACTTAAACGACCATACCCCTTTGATTAAAAAAAGAGAGAGAGAGAGAAATTCATCGACCCTCAAACCCATCTGAACCGGAAGTCACTGATTTTAAATCCTTTCCTGAGATGGACCAGAAAGCAGGATTTTGCAGGAGCTGCCCCTGAAGCCTGCCTTCTGCGCAGTTTGGCCTAGAGTTTATGCTACTTTCATTTCAAACCCAGTTTATTCCACCGCAGAAGGGAGACGGCCCCATTCTCTGGATTCTCCATTCTTTTCCTTATTGTTGCCACAGGCTTCCTCAGGCCCAGGCCTGCAAGTTGTGTGTTAACCCAGCGTTCCGGCGGGGACTTGCGAACACTGACCCAGGACTGATGACTTTTATAGAGTCGTATAATCTGTGCGCTGGCGGAGAGCCAACACCCTATTTCACAGGCAAGAAAGCCAGAGTTGAGGAGTCCCGGTTGCACAAGTCTTTCCTTGTTGGGTGCTGACGACAAAGCTGCACGTCCCCAGCCGGGTCCAGCTCCGCCTCCTGGGGCAGGTGCAGGGAGAGCCCAAATCCTTCCTAGCAGGCCTCTCGGGAATGGAAGCCCTGCTTGGCTAATCAGCACCCACCTCTCTGGAATTCCCGAATCACTGGTGTTCATTAAACATAGAAAAGCGTTTTCTTCTCCTAATGAAGGAGAACCCGAGTGACGCAGACGAGGCCCCTAGCTGCAGCCCGCGGCCTGTGTTCAGTAAAGGTTACCTTCCCTCACCCGCGGTGGAGACCCGGAGCGGAGGTTTGATCTGGACCTCATTCCTCTGCCGGGGCTCTCTGACTGGGGGAGGGGATTTGTTTTTGCTTCAGTTCCTTGATGAGGTGAGGTTGTGTGTTCTGTTTTAGGAAGTGTGGATTGTGTGGGCTGATGATTCTGGAGGAGACCAGAGAGAAAGTAACACGTAGACAGACACACACAGGCAAACACGCACACAAACACTCAGATCACACCCAGAGAACACAAACACACATCACACCCACATATGCTCACTCATACCACCCACAAACACACAGGCCACACACACAATACATGCAAACACACACAGACACACAGCACAGACAGACATGTGACACTCAACACACTGCATTATACACAAACACATACATCACACAGAGGCACAGATACAGACACACACCACACACAAACATACACAGACACACAGCACAGACAGACACGTCACACACAAACACACACACTCACGTTACACACAGACACACACGTCACACACAAACATACACACTCACGTTACACACAGACATATACATCACAGACAGACACGCCACACACAAACACACACACTCACGTTACACACAGACACACATCACAGACAGACACGCCACACACAAACACACACACTCACGTTACACACAGACACACATCACAGACACACACATCACACACAAACACACACACTCACGTTACACACAGACATATACATCACAGACAGACATGCCACACA
>CAUYRH010133076.1:0-19314 GCA_963574655.1 Perodicticus potto
AGCCTCTCCAGTAGCTGGGACTACAGGCACCCGCCACAACGCCCAGCTATTTTTTTGTTGCAGTTTGGCCGGGGCCGGGGTTGAACGCGCCACCCTAGGTACATGGGGCCGGTGCCCTACTCACTGAGCCCCAGGCGCCACCCCAGGCTGTTCTTAAATTCATGGCTTCAAGTAGTCTTTCTGCCGTGGCCTCCCAGAGTGCTGGGATTATAGGTGTGAACCACCATGTCTGGCAAGAATTTTTATACAGGTATGTAGAAAGGTTGTAAGAATGAAACCAAAGATAAATTGGCTGGTTAGCAATGCCTTAGATGGAAAGATGAATAAGATTGGTGGGTTGTATCAGTGTTAGTATCTTGGTTGTGACATCATTACTATAGTTTTATAAAATGTGATCATTGTGGGAAATCAGGCAAAGTGTTCAAGGGATATCCCTACATTATAGCTACATATAAATCTACAATTATCTCAATAAAAATTTCAGTTAGGCTCAGCACCTATAGCACAGTGGTTCTGGCACCAGCCACATACACTGAGGCTGGCGGGTTCAAACCTGGCCTAGGCCAGCTAAACAGCAATGACAGCTGCAACAACAATAACAGAAAAATAGCTGGGCATTGTGGCAGGTGCCTGTAGTCCCAGCTACTTGGGAGGCTGAAGCAAGAGAATTGCTTAAGCCCAAGAGTTTGAGGTTGCTGTGAGCTGTGATGCCACAGCACTCTACCAAGGGTGACATAGTGAGACTCTGTCTCAAAAATAAATAAATAAATATAAAAATTATTTTCAATTACAAAACTGCCTTGAAACCAGGACACTTGAGCTAAAATGTTAAACTAAACTGATGAACCATACTTTTTATTTACCCTGATTCATAAATGATTAGGAGTATATTTAAGCAAAGACAAAGAATATAGAGAATCAGCTTGAGGTGGATTGGTGTTTTTCTCAAAGTATTAATAAACTGGAGAATAATTATAATATTAAAATGTGTTCTCAATCAAGTCAGATTTTTTGATTGGCATTTTCTCTCTTCTCTGATGTAACTTTTCCCACTCTATTTGGCTTCCTGGGCTATTTTACTGCTTTTTTGTTTACATGGCAGTGTCATTTCCTAAGATACTGCTTTGTCAAGGGCAAGTATGTGGTATGTGCTGTTTTTATTCATGGCAGATACTGTTACTAGATCATTGCATTCTTGGTCCAGAGAACACCTTAGAATCTCATCTCAGTGCTGTAGGCAGTCACTACCAATTTTGAGAATTGGCCATGATGTTGAAACCTGTCATCTGTGGCTTAGTTCAGTAGAGAATCTTTGTTTGCAGATGTCAGAAAGCCAACATAAAAAAGCTTAACCAAAAATTCCATGCATTGACTTTTTTAACTTGGAAGGGTGCAGTGGACTTAAAGACCAAATGGATATTATCAGAACTTTGTTTCACTCACTTCTCTCATTTCTGCTTGTCTCTGCCTACCTTCAGTTTCTTAAGTTTCTAGTGTAGAGTAGATTTTCTCCACATTTTGGGGATAGGAAGATATCAATGGTCCCATGTCTCTATCAATTCAATTTAGAACCTTAGTAGAAAAATTTTCCTAGTGTTAGCATATTAACTTCAGGGAAGTTTTTCTTTTGTCACATGCCTGTCTTTGCATTAGTCACTGTGTTTCTTTATTTTATTTTTTTTGAGACAGAGCCTCAAGCCATTGCCTGGGTAGAGTGCTGTGGCATTACAGCTCACAGCAACCTCCAACTCTTGGGCTCAAGCAATTCTCCTGCCTCTGCCTCCCAAGTAGCTGGGACTACAGGCACCCGCCACAATGCCTGGCTATTTTTTGGTTGCAGCTGTCATTGTTGTTTGGCAGGCCCAGGCTGGATTTGAACCCGCCAGCTCAGGTGTATGTGGCTGGTGCCTTAGCCGCTTGAGCCACAGGCGCTGAGCCTGTGTTTCTTTATTTTTGAGATAGGGTCTTGCTCTAATCCCCTGGAGTGCAGTGGCATCATCATAGCTTACTGCAGTCTCAAACTCATAGGCACAAGTGATCCTCCTGCTTCAACCTGTCAGGTAGCTGAGACTATAAGCATGAGCCATTACGCCCAATTAATTTTTTTTGTGAGACAGAGTCTCACTTTGTCACCCTAGGTAGAGTGCTGTGGCATCATAGCTCACAGCAACCTCAAACCCCTGAGCAACCTTACACCCCTCTCTTGCCTCAGCCTCCCAAGAAGCTAGGACTATAGATAGCTGCCACAATGCCTGGCTATTTTTAGAGACTGAGTCTCACTGTTGCGCAGGCTGATCTCGAACTCCTGAGCTCAGGCAATCCACCCACCTCAGCCTTCCAGAATGCTGAAGTTACAGGTGTGAGCCACCGCACCCAGCCTTGCCCAGCTAATTTTTAATAAAATATTTTTGTAGAGACAGGGTCTTACTATGCTACTCAGGGTAGTCTTGAACTCGTGCCCTCAAGTAGTCCTTCTGCCTTGGCCTCCCAAACTGCTAGGATTACAGGCCCGAGCCACCATGTTTCTCCTTGCCACTGGTTGGGGCCTGGCCAGGTATCCAGTGTTCCAGATGCAGACCGCTATGCTGTTATCTCGCTCAGGAACAATTGCTCTTAGGTGCCTGAGGGCTGTTTGCTTCAGCAGAAGGGAGAGAGAGAAAGGGAGAGATAGTCTTTGAGGGAGTAAAGCAGTCTTAGAAGAACAGAGCTTAGCAGTCTTTAGCAGAGAGATGCAGTGGTGGTGTCCTGCAGGCAGGAGAAGTGACAAAGTCAGAGTGAGCGATCGGTGATAGAATGCGCACTCCCGACTGCCTTCTCCTGCAGCCTAATATAGAGCTGATCTCGTGGGTCTTAACTCCACAGCTGTAGACACTGCCAATTCACTAATGCTCTCATCTCGTGAGCTCTCGTGCTTGTTAAGAGAGCCAACTCCCTCCCCATTTCACCAGGGTATCCCATTATCGAGCTATACAGGTGTTACTTATAACTCTCACTCCTCCTAGCTATAGGCTATACAGACTACTACAGTGCCCAGCCTAATATTTTACATATTTATGTGATACATGTGATACTTTGATATAAGCATACAATATGTAATGATCAAATCAGGGTAACTGGGATATTCATCATCTCAAGCATTTATCATTTCTTTATGTTAGGAACTTTCCAGTTCTATTCCTTTAGTGCTTTTGAAATATATGATAAATTATTGTTAGTGATAGTCACACTAACTCTGCTGTTGGACATGAGAAATTATACTTTCTATCTAACTGTTTATATCCATTGACCAATCTCTCTTCATTCCCTCTCTCCCGTATGCTCCTCTCAGCCTCTGGTATGTATCATTCTATTTTCTACCTCCATGATATCAATTTTCTTTAACTTCCACGTGTGAGAACATGCAGAATCATCTTACTACACAGTTGTTTTATTAAGTTCCTTCTTTTGGTTAGGTTTTTAAAATAACTATATGGGCTAGGTACAGTGGTTCATGCCTATAAGCCTAGCACTCTGGGAGGCTGAAGTAGGAGGTCTACTTGAGCTCAGGAGTTCAGGACTACCCTGAGCAAGAGTGAGACCCTATTTCTACTAAAAATAAAAAAATTAGCTGGACATATTTTATGTACCTATAGTCCCAACTACTTGGAAGGCTGAGGCAAGAGGATTACTTGAGCCCCTAGGAGTTTGAGGTTGTGTTGAGCTATGATGATACCTCTGCACTCTACCTAGGATGACAGCAAGTGAGACTCTGTCTCCAAAAAATAAAATAAGATAAATAAAAGCTGTACAAGTTGCTTTTAGGCTTACTGTCTAATTAATTAAGATCATCTTCATTTTCTTGTCTTTGGTATAAGACAGTAGTTTGTGGTCTGCTCTTTACCAGCAGTAAGAACTTTAAGCCTCAGTGCCCTCATCTGTGAAATGGGATAAATATTTGTACCTGCCTCACAACCTGGGGCTGTCGTGAGGTTTACAAGAAATAATGTAACATTTATTAGGTATTTAATAAATATTTTCAAATGATAATACATTCTTGATGACTAGGTAATTACTAAATACATAGTATACTGTTTCTTTGTAAATTTAATTTTGCTGGCCTCAAGATACACTAACTCATGTAGACAAAACCTGTAGCTAGATGGTAGGTGGTAAGAGGGAGGCCAAGAATGGTGATGATATGGGCTTGTAAGAATCACTGAATCTCTAGAATTAGGTTTCTGTTTCAGTCTGACTGTTGACACTGTGTATATAGGTCATTGGCTTTCAAAAAGGTCCTAGAACTAACTTAGAAAAAAAGGAGGGGTAGTAGAAGGGATAAATGTTTCTTTTCTGGTTGAGTTTCTGTGGTTGACTAGTTACAGCTCTTTTGTATGTATTTATTCGGTTCATGGGCACCCTAACCAATGAGTCTGGAGGCCTGTTGCAAATTATGTTTTTCAGAAAAATAACATATACAAAATTGTGCATATGACTCTGTGGAATTTATGGCCTTAAGGGATTTTGTTTAATAAGGTGTACTCTAGCCTTCAATTGTTTTATATTACTAATTTCTGTTAACAGTTATTTCTTAGGTTTTGTAATGGCCCCCTCTGGTGGATGAATTCTGTCTTAATTTTAGTTCTTTGTTATACATTTTTTTTTGAGACAGAGCCTCAAGCTGTCACCCTGGATAGAGTGCTGTGGCATCACAGCTCACAGCAACCTCCAATTCCTGGGCTCAAGTGAGTCTCTTGCCTCCGCCTCCCAAGTAGCTGGGACTACAGGCGGCCGCCACAACACCCGACCATTTGCTGTCATTGTTGTTTGGCGGACCCGGGGTGGATTTGAACCCACCAGCTCAGGTATACGTGGCTGGTGCCTTAGCCTGTTGAGCCACAGGCACCGAGCCATGGTATACATATTTTTTAATATTTTGCCAATTATTTTGCATTTTATTTTGCTAGTGTTAAATATTTTTATTTAGAAGCTGTATTCATAGCTTTTGGGATAATTTGGATGTTGGATGAATGGGCCTTTGCGTAGTAGTCAGAACTTTTGAATGCCTAAGAATGGCAAAACTAAACCTTATGCATATATATTTTTTTTTACTTAAAAAAACCCTCAACTTTAGTGATGGTATTGCTCTACATATAGCTGTTTTTTTTTAAAAATTTCCGATTAATAGGAGGACTATACACTTAGGTTACATTGTTTGCATTTGTAAGGTAAAGTCTAAGTTGTAGTGTGCCCTTCATATAGGAACTGTGCCATACACCCACACATTGTTCCTGCTGAGAAGGAACCTGCTGATCTCTCTTCCCTTCCCCCTACTTGGATTTGAGTTTTTCTCTTATGTGAGTATATTGTTGTTAATCTGCATGTTTGAAATTAGTGCTGAATACATATGATGCTTGTATTTCCATTCTTGTGATACTTTACTTAGGAGAGTGTTTTCCAAATCCATCTTTTTATGCCTGAAGGATATTCCATGGTGTACATACACAGCAGTTTATTAATCCATTCATGTGTTGAAGGGCACTTGGTTTGGTTCTGCATCTTTGCAGTTATAAATTGAGCTGCTGTAAACATTGGAATGCCTATGTCCTTTTGGGAAAATGACTTTTTTTCTTTTGGATAGATATCTAGTAATGGGATTGCAGGATCAAATGAAAGGTCTACTTTTAGTAGAGGACTCTCCATACTTTTTTCTATAAATGCTGTATTAGTTTGCAGTCCTACCAGCAGTGCAGGAGAGTTACCTTGACCCTTTCAGACCACAGATGCTTTAATATTCAAAGCACCCTTTACAGTGGCTCAAATTGCAGAGAAATCAGGAAGTTCATCAGATCATATGGTGATATGGTACTGGTTTCATCTGTTGCTTTAGGATGTTGTAATGTGGGCCATTCTCATGGGGTTTAGGTGATAGCTCAAAGTGGTTTTGATTTGCATTTGTCTAATAATTAGAGACAATGAGCATTTTTTCATGAGTTTGTTGCCCATTCCTCTTTCCTTATGAGAAAAGATTCTGTTTATGTCTCTTGCTCAGATTTTAATGGGGTGATTTGACTTTTTTTGTTGATTTGCTTGAAATATTTGTAGATTCTGGTTATTAGCTCTTTGTAGTATGCAGCTATCTTCTCCCATTCTGAAGGTTGTCTCTTTGCTTTGTTGATTGTGTCCTTAACTGTACAGAAACTTTCTAACTTGATTAGGTCCTATTTATTTACTTTTGTTGTTGCTGTGATTGCCTTTGGGGATCTTCTTCATAAAATTGTTTCCCAAGATCAATGTGATTAAAAGTTACACTTTCCTCTAGATTTTTTATAGTTTCATGTCTTAAGTTTAAATCTCTTATCTATGAGCTAATTTAAATCTGTTTTCCATTGTGAGTGGTGAGAGGTGTAGATGCTTTGCGTGTGGCTAGTCAGTTCTCCCAGCACCATTTATTAAATAGGGGTTCTTTTCCTAAATGTATGCTTTTTTTGCTTTCTCAAAGATCATATGGTGATATGGGACTGGTTTCATCTCTAGGATTTCTGTTCTGTTCCATACATCTGTGGCTCTATTTTTATGCTAGTCATCCTGATTTGATCACCATAGATTTGTAGGATAATCTGAAGTCTGGTAACATGATGCCTCCACATTTGTTCTTATTTCATAGAATTGCGTTGTCTATTTTTTTTTCCTGGTTTCATACAAAACATAGAACTAATTTTTCAAGATCTTCAAGGTATTACGTTGATATTTTAATGGGGATTGCATTGAATCTGTAGATTACTTTGGGTAGTATAGACATTTTAACAATATTAATTCTTCCTAGCCATGAGCATGGTATGATCTTCCCTTTGTTAACATCCTCGCTGTTTCCTTCAAATAGAGAACAAGAGACCTAGTTCGTTTGTTTGTTTTTAATTTGTATACATAAAAGTTAACCTATTTCTCTAGGGCTGAAAAATGATAATTTTATCTTTAGTCAGTTATCTATTGAAAAATGCAACCTGTTACTTTATGTGTCTAGTTCTTCTATGTAAGTCAGATATTTAGAACATTCAAAAATATTTCCCTTTCCTCATTGAAATAATGTTATACTACTTATTCATATATAGTGACATTTGTGATTACTTTTCAAGTGTAGAATATCCTGATTTCTCTGGAATTTGAGCCACTATAAAGGGGTGCTTTGAATATTAAAGCTCCTGTGGTCTGAAAGAGTCAAGAATAAACAGGTGTTTTCTAATTTTGGATATCTTTTTATATTCCAGTGACATTATCCTTATAGTCCTAACCATTTTCATGTATTTTAGTTGCAAACAGAGATTAAAATACATATTTTCTATTTTACAGTCAGCCATTCTGCTAATTTTACTGTGTGCTATTTACAATTCATAAAAGTACAAATTTTTAGTTGTAAGAAACAAAAGGATAAGTAATTTAAGAAAATAAAATTTAGTAGGCCAGTATGTAAAATTTTTAAATAAAAGCTTTTGTTGAAAAGCTTGATAGATGCTTGATGTATATAGAACACTCCATCCCAAAGATTTAGAATTTGACTGTTGTCAAACGTAACCCATATATATCCCAATCTTCTTTGCAAAGCCCTTTTATAAACTATTTTTCCAAAGCTTATTGGGTACCACACTCTCCATCATCCTCAGTTGTTGAGTGAACAATTCTGCATCCATTGAGGCTCATTAAAATTATGGGCAGTCATGTCTGTTATTATGGGGAAGTGCTTCTTCCCCACCCTTATAATGGAGAGAACTCAATTAATGTAACTCCTGGCCTCCTTATTCACTCCAGCCCTTGGGAGGAAGAGTGGCTTATCTGTTTAGTAAACTTATCAAGAATATTAGTACATGCCTATATTCCCAGCTACTTGGAAGTCTGAGGCAGGAAGATCACGTGAGCCCAGGAGTTTGAGGCTGCAGTGAGCTATGATCTCACCACTGCACTCTGGCCTGGGTGACAGAGCAAGACCCTGTCTCTAAAATAAATAAAATAAAAATAAAAAAGAATACATTCTTTTTGTCATGTGTTAGTTCTGATCAATAGGACATAAGTAAAAGTGAGGTTTGCAATTGTGAGAATGAGCCTTAAGGAAAATCTTATTCTTATCTTTCCTGTCGTCTGCAATACAAACATAATTGCTGGAGCAAGTCTGTACTACAAAGTACAGAAAATGTATAGTATGGACTGAGGAGCAACAACAACCTAGGACCTGGGTCCCCAGTGATTGAAATTACCAGACCAGCCTTGACTGCTCACCCAGACTTTTACCTAAGAAGTAAAGGAGTTTGAGGTTACATAAGCTATGATCATGCCACTGAATTCCAGTCTGTGCAGCAGAGAAAGCCCCATCTCTAAAAAAACAACAGAGAAATCTTACCTGACTTTCCAGCCTACTGGCTTACCCTACAAGGTTCAACTTGCCAGCCTCCACAATCACTTGAGCCAATTTCTTAAATAAATGCTATGAAAGATTTTGAGGAGATGAGGAAGGCTGGTGTCTTTCAGAGTATAAAGTAATTTTGCAATATAAAGAATTTCTTTGGGCTGATTTACATAGATGTTTGTCACAGACCCATGTTCCTGAGCTATGAATATGAGTGATAAATAAACTATTAATGAAAAAAAAAAAAGAAAGAAAAAGAAATAGCCATAGCCACCCCAGCCTTCAGTAACTACTATCCTAATCAGTCTCAGCAGCCATCACACTATGGCAAGATCCTCCACCAGCAGAAAGATTAGGACTCACTGAAGACTTAGATTATCATTAGCATTTTTTATCAATAAAATATTTTTAAATTGGTATGTACATTTTTTTAGCATAATGAATGCTATTTACACACTCAATAGACTATAGTATAGTGTAACCATAACTTACATATGCACATATGTAAGAAACAAAAAAATTTATGTAACTCACTTTACTACAATTTTGTTTTATTGCAGCAGTCTAGAACCAAACCCACAGCATCTCCAAGGTATGCCTCTATTCGCCATGAAAGAAATGTTCCTGAAGGGAAGCAAAAGCTGATTACAGAAGCCCCAGTTGGAGATTAAATGAGTAGCTCCTTTCTCTTTGCAGTCTTCAGTCTTCTGAAGCTTGCTTTGTGCATTAAAACTCTCTTTTAATGTTACTCCAGACAATCTCTCAAATGATGGTAGTTGACCTTTATTTGGTGTACAAACAATGTTTGTTGGGTATGGCTTTATAAACAGCATGTCACTCTCCCTTGAATCTGAGGTCCCAGACCAGGAACTAGTGTTCTAAAGTGTCTCAAAGCCCTGCATCTCCTGCCCCACCCTACTGACTATTCTCACAGCCCTCCAACAACTATTATACTCAACATTCTTAGCATATCCAATCCTAGCCTCTGATTCTCTTTCTCCCTTGGGCTGGAGTTTAAATCTGTCCCCTTTTTCAGCTTTTCCAATTTCTCACATACCTATGTCCCCCAGTTTAGATTTCTCAAAGGCAGAAACTCAGATTTTTTTTCAGATTGCTTATAAAAATTTCTCAGTAGATACTTAATAAAGGTATATTAATCATGAAATTAAACATTTATATGATAGAAGTGTGTCTTTAAAGTTTCATTTTCGGCTCGGCGCCTGTGGCTCAGCGGGCTAAGGCGCCAGCCACATACACCTGAGCTGGCGGGTTCAAATCCAGCCCGGGCCCGCCAAACAACAATGACGGCTGCAACCAAAAATGGCCAGGCGTTGTGGCGGGCGCCTGTAGTCCCAGCTACTTGGGAGGCAGAGGCAGGAGACTCTCTTGAGCCCAGGAGTTGGAGGTTGCTGTGAGCTGTGATGCTATGGCATTCTACGCAGGGTGACAGCTTGCGGCTCGGTCTCAAAACAAAAAAAAAAAGAAAAGGAAACTTTATTTATTTATTTAGTTTTTTTTTTTGAGACAGAGCCTCAAGCTGTCACCCTGGATAGAGCGCTGTGGCATTACAGCTCACAGCAACTTCCAATTCCTGGGCTCCAGCGAGTCTCTTGCCTCCGCCTCCCAAGTAGCTCCAGCTCATTTTTGGGTTGCAGCCGTCATTGTTGTTTGGCGGGCCCGGGCTGGATTTGAACCCGCCAGCTCAGGTGTACATGGCTGGCGCCTTAGCCCGTTGAGCCATAGGCGCCGAGCCTAAAGTTTCATTTTCAACATTTAAGAATATATATAAAAAATTAAGCAACTCAGGCTCGGCGCCTGTGGCTCAACGGTCTAAGGCGCCAGCCACGTACACCTGAGCTGGTGAGTTCAAATCCAGCCCGGGCCCGCCAAACAACAATGACGGCTGCAACCAAAAAATGGCCAGGGGGTTGTGGCGGGCGCCTGTAGTTCCAGCTACTTGGGAGGCGGAGGTAAGAGACTCGTTTGAGCCCAGGAGTTGGAGGTTGCTGTGAGTGCCACAGCACTCTATCCAGGGTGACAGCTTGAGGCTCTGTCTCAAAAAAAAAAAATTAAGCAACTCAAACAATTTTGACTATTATATCAAAATTATGGTTGGTTTTTTTTTTTTGAGACAGAGTCTTAAGAATTGCCCCAGGTAGAGTGCCGTGGCATCACAACTCACAGTAACCTCAAACTCTTGGGCTCAAGTGATTCTCCTCTCCCAAGTAGCTGGGAATACAGGCGCCCGTCTCAATGACAATGCCTGGCTATTTCTTTTGTTGTTGTTGTTATGGTTGTCATTGTTGTTTTAGCTGGCCCTGGCCGGTTAGGACACGCCAGCCTTGGTGTATGTGGCCGGCTCCCTACCCACTGAGCTACAGGCACCACACCAAAATTATGGTATATTATACAACAAAATACATTATTATAATTTAAATAATTCTATTATTTTTCAAAAATTATACTTAATTACTACATTAATTTTTTAAGCAGAAGCAAGAGAATGTCATGAAGTCATCATCTTTCATTATTTGGCAGCAACTTGATTGGTTATATTCTGAAAAAAGAATGACACATTTTCTCTTATTCTTTGAAGAAAAGGATCTGTAAGATTTAAGTGATCTCCAGGAAAATGTTTCCATTGCTTCAGCTGGGACATAGAAAGAGGTTTCATGGAGTCAGATTTCTGGTGATGAGGATCAAGTTGACAATGTCTAGAGCCAGTGAATTTTTCCCATGTATCACCTGAAATAAGTAAAACCTGAAATAAGAAAATCCTTACGCCAACCAATACTGCTACATATACAATACTTTTGTGTTATGACAATGAATTTATGTAGTTTATTACATTTGATCACCATGGTTCAAGCTAAAACAAATTTAGTTCATTCATTCTTCTACAAATACAGCAGTACCTTCATAGTTGACCACTTCCCTTCATTGAGCACCTCTTTAAGGTGACCTAATTTGCACAGACTGGATATATACCACATGTATGTATCAGTGCAGTAGGCATAGTTCACCACCTCCATATATTGACCAGTTTGCTGCAGTCCCTTGGGTGGTCAACTTACAGAGGTCTACTGCATTTATAAATTATTTACTATGTGCTGATTTAAGCACTAGAGGCAAAAATGATAAGCAAATATAGGCATGATCCCTGATTTCAAGGATCTTACAGTCTAGTGGAAGCCACATATATTAAACAAATAATCATCCAATATTATCCATTACCTAAACCTATGGGGCCAACATATTTCCAAATTCAGAACGTAGTTGGACCAATCTGGGTCAGCATTCCAAAATCAAACTCATTAAGAATCTGCAGCAAATCATGTGACTAGTCTTGTAAAATGAGTTAAATAAAAAATACTGGAAAACTCACAACAATTTAAGTAAGGTTTTGCCACCAAATAATTTTGTTGTAAATTTAAGAAAGAACAAAAAGAAAAAAGAAAAAAAAACAAACCTTTTGGTCTTTTAGCTTTCCAGATTTAAGAACTAAAGATAAGAGAGTGTGGAGCTGTAATACAAACAGAGGTAAAGGTATGAAGAAAAGATCTAAGAGCCTATATCACATAAGACAAAAGAAGTTGACCTGGTCTGGAAGGAAAATGAAGGGCTCCCTAGGAAATGTTCTATTAAGATCTGAAAGATGAGGAGGCAAGAAGTAGATGAGAAGAGAGGTAAAACATCCCAGGATAAGTATATACAAAAGCCATGAAAAGGAAGGGTCATTAGCACAGTTAAGGAACCAATAGGAGCCTAATGCAATCTATAGCTCAAAGCATAGAATAATGCAAGAGAAAAACCTGAGTAAAGCAAGTCATCATAGCAGAGACAAGTCTTCTTCCATTTCTCTGCCCTTCAGGGTACTTAGTCGTACTTCCCAGCCACCCTTAGATGCAGCCACCAAGTTTGGCCTAGAGAATGTGACTACATCACTTCCACATCTGGACTATAATCATTCTCAAACTACACAATTTTCTACTTTTTCTTTTCTTTCACTGCTGGCTGGCAAAGGCAAGAGATCCAAGCAGAGGGCTCTTAAGGCCCAAGAGGATAGAAAAGCCCAAAGTGGCAGAAGTCTGGATCTCCAAATTACCTACAGAAAGCTGTCTACTACATGCTGAGAGTGGCCTTGTATATGAGTGAGAAACGTATTTCTATTGTGGTAGGCCATTGTGCTCTTTTAGTTTCTTTTGCAGCATTTTACCTACTCTAACTTGTCAATTTAAATTTTAGTATTTACCCTAAGAGCAAGAGGAAGATTGAAATTTTCTTAATTATGAGAAATTTCAAATAAATATAAAAGTTGATAAAATAGAAATAAAGAACCTGTAGAAACCCTCACCATTCATAATATCAACTAACAGCCCATTTTGTTTTAATTAGACCCACACACTTTGTTTCCTTATTATTTTGCAATAAATACATAGTATATATCCTTTCACTCATAATTATTTCACTCGGCGTTTCTTTTTTTTTTTTTTTTTTTTGAGACAGAGCCTCAAGCTGTCACCCTGGATAGAGTGCAGTGGCATCACAGCTCACAGCAACCTCCAATTCCTGGGCTCAAGCGAAGTCTCCTGCCTCTACCTCCCAAGTAGCTGGGACTACAGGCACCCACCACAACGGCCGGCCATTTTTTTGGTTGCAGCCGTCATTGTTGTTTGGCGGGCCCAGGCTGGATTCAAACCGGCCAGCTCAGGTGTACGTGGCTGGGGCCTTAGCCTGTTAAGCCACAGGCGCCAAGCCTCACTCGGCATTTCTAAGAGGTAAAAACATTTTTGAAATTTTACCAGACCTAAAAAAAAAAATGAAGACATTTCTTAACATCATCAAATTCCTATCAGTGTTCATATCATTAAGGTTTTAAGAAAAGAGATGGCAACTTGCTTTAAAAATATAGGAAAGAGCAGTGCCTGTGGCTCAAAGGAGTAAGGCACCAGCCCCATATGCCGGAGGTGGTGGGTTCAAACCCAGCCCCGGCCAAAACTACCAATAAATAAATAAATATAATAAATAAAAATCTAAGAGATAGGAGAGTAACACCTTCAAAGTACTGACCATACACACCCTCACAAAATTTTATCAACTAGAACTCAACATCGAGCAAAGATAGCATTTGGGAGACAGAAAAAACAAATATACTGAAAAATCAAAGACTGAAAGAGTTAGTCACTAATAAGCCCTTGTTAAAAAAAATTAAAAGACGGTAGAAATGAATCAAAATATATCAATAATTATAAATGTAAGCAGACAAAATGTTCTAGTTAAAACACATTCTTGGACTAGACAAAAAACTTTACACTGTTGACAAGAAAGATACCTAAAATATAAGTACACAGATTTAAGGAAGGTAAAAGAATGGAAAAAGATAGACTAGACAAACAAATACTAACAATAAGAAAGCTACCATAGGCTCAGTGCCTGTGGCTCAACGGGTTAAGGCGCCAGCCACGTACACCTGAACTGGCGGGTTCAAATCCAGCCCAGGCCCACCAAACAACGACGACAGCTGCAACCAAAAAATGGCTGGGCGTTGTGGCGGGCACCTGTAATCCCAGCTACTTGGGAGGCAGAGGCAGGAGACTTGTTTGAGCCCAGGAATTGGAGGTTGCTGTGAGCTGTGATGCCATGGCACCCTATCCAGGGTGACAGCTTGAGGCTTTCTCTCAAAAAAAAAAAGAAAGCTATCATAATATATTAACTTAAGACAAAATTAAAGCAAAAGGAATTAGGGATGAAGAATAAAACATAAAAATAGGGCGGCGCCTGTGATTCATCAAGTAGGGCACCGGCCCCATATATCAAAGGTGGCGGGTTCAAGCCCGGCCTCGGCCGAACTGCAAAACAGAAAAATAGCCAGGCACTGTGGTGGGCGCCTGTAGTCCCAGCTACTCAGGAGGCTGAGGCAAAGAGAATCGCCTTAGCCCAGGAGTTGGAGGTTGCTGTGAGCTGTGTGATGCCACGGCACTCTACCTAGGGCAATAAAGTGAGACTCTGTCTCTACAAAAAAACAAAAAATAAGAATAAGAATAAAATAAATAAACCCATAAGGAATAATATTCCACAAGAAAGATATAAAGTATATAAACTAAAAAATGACAGAGCTACAATAAAATCCGAAGCAAAATAGGAGAGATGCTTCACATAAAGGAAATATAGCTCTAACCATAAGAAAAAATGCTCAACTTCACTTATAATAAGAGGAAAGCAAAAAAAAAAAGAAAGAAAGCAAATTAAAACTATGCCAATATAATATTTTCTTACTATCAGACTAGCAAAAATCCAACCATTTGATAATCCTCTAAACTGGCAAGGCTATGGGGAAATAGACTACTATATTTTTGGTGGGAAGTGATTTGATACAACATCCAAGAGAGGGTATTTTGGCAATAGCTATCAAAATTACAAAGACACATATTCTCTGAATTAGCCACACCAATCATTTATCTTAGCATATGGAAAAATGTATAAACTAAATTAGTAAAGTTTTAAATCTGTAAAATATGAAAAAATGGATTACATAACAAAATTTGACTAATATGACAGAATTCTAAACTAAGCAATTAAGAAGATACACAATTTTCATGCACAAAAGAAATATTTACAGAAATGACCACATACTACACTATAAACTAAGTCTCCATTGTTACCAAAGAATCCAAATCATGTACATCATATTTCTGACTATAGTATGCTAGCTAAAACTCAATAATAAGAACTAAAATACATTTAAAAATATACTTTTAAATAATTCTTGAGTCCAAAAATAAATCACAATGAAAAATACTAAATATTTCTGGCTCGGCGCCTGTGGCTCAATGGGCTAAGGCGCCAGCCACGTATTCCTGAGCTGACGGGTTCGTATCCAGCCTGGGCCCACCAAACAACAATAGTGGCTGCAACCAAAAAATGGCCGGGCGTTGTGGTGGGCGCCTGTAGTCCCAGCTACTTGGGAGGCGAAGGCAGGAGACTCACTTGAGCCCAGGAATTGGAGGTTGCTGTGAGCTGTGATGCCACAGCACTCTATCCAGGATGACAGCTTGAGGCTCTGTCTCAAAAAAAAAAAAAAAAAAAAAATACTAAATATTTCTGAATAATGAAAAATTATCAGAATTATGAGGTTCAACTTAGAGAAAAATTTATAATTTTAAATTCTCTTTTTTTTTTTTTTTTTTTGTGAGACAGAGTCTCACTTTATCACCCTCTGTAGAGTGCCATGGCATCACACAGCTCACAGCAACCTCCAACTCCTGGGCTTAGGTGATTCTCTTGCCTTAGCCTCCCGAGTAGCTGAGACTATAGGCGCCCGCCACAACTCCCAGCTATTTTGTATTACAGTTTTGGCCGGGGCCGCGCCTGAACCCACCAACCTCAGCATATGGGGCCGGCGCCTTACCCACTGAGCCACAGGCACATGGCTCAAAAGAGCAGGGCGCTGGCCCCGTATGCCGAAGGTGGTGGGTTCAAACCCAGCCCTGGCCAAAAATCTTCAAAAAAAAAAAACCAAGGTGGTAATAAATACTCACTTTTGATAAGACTGAAAATGATTAAGCCAAGTAATAAACTTAAAAATCAGAGAAAGAACATTAGAGTAAATACAAGGAAAAAAGAAAGAAAATAAATTATTAAAACAGAAAAACATTTAATTAAGAGGACTAAATGTTAATTAACTTTTTTTTAATTACCAAAATGGCATAAAGAAAAAACATAAAACATTTATCTGACATTTAAAATCTAATCACTACAGGGCAGCGCCTGTGGCTCAAGGAATAGGGTGCCAGCCCCACATACCAGAGGTAGTGGGTTCAAACTCGGCCCCGGCCAAAAACTTCAAAAAAAAAAAAAAAGAAAAATCAAATCACTACAACTTAAAAACAGGTGTTTTAATAAATGTCTATGTATTATAGCTATTATATTGTAATGGTCATATATCATTATTCATGATTACATTAATTATATGTTATATCATTTACAAATATGTAAAATTTACATAAAATATATTTCATGTTAGCATAAAATACAAATCCTTCCATGTCATTCTTCTAATTTCTTAAACCTATCTCAATATAATTTATCAAGTAACTTACAACTACTGAATTTTGCTTGCTCAAGTCCTCTTGAACTAGTTCCTTTCTGAATTATGCCTAATTCTGAATGTGGACATTTTCAGCTTTACTTAAGCAGCACTAACAGTTACATCAAGTACTGCTAAATACAAAGGCTCATGTTAAGTGCCTCAGAAGTATGACCTCATTATGAATAAACTCTATGCAATCTAAACTCTAGGATTATTCTGTCAAAAGTATCTTTTGTGAGAGGCGGTGCCTGTGGCTCAAGCAGTAGGGCTCTGGCCCCATATACCGGAGGTAGTGGGTTCAAGCCCTGCCCTGGCCAAAAGAAATAACTGCAAAAGTATCGTTTGTGAAAGAGAAATAAATACTAAAGACACTTTTCTAACTCTAAAGCGTTATAACAGAATTTGAAAGATTTCCCTAAATAAGTTAAATTTTTGACAACTGATTCAGAAATAAGAAGCTGAATTGAGAGAATAAAGAAGGTTTTACTGAATATTTTCTCAAATATGCATCTAGCATATTTTGCCCTGTGATCTGAGGCAAAAAGAAAACTAACACATACAAAGTTAAGTATTAAAGTTATTCTTCATTTAAATATTTAAATACCAAAGAGAGATAAATTAACTTTACTATTTTAATGATTAAAATACAACTAACCTGTATGATCTTTTTCTCCTGTGCACTCACAGTCAAGCAGGTCATGAGTTACACTACGTGAACTTTCATGTAATGTAAACAAATTTTTAAGTTCTTCTATGGAAAATTGAATATGTTCAGATGTCTTGGTTAGGTCTATAACTGCCCCAGAAAGACCCTGCTTACTAATCTGTCTTTGATAGATTTTTTCTTCTATTGTGCCTGCAGAGAAAACATTCATTAGATTTCCTTCAGACCTTTATATGCATTATTTTCATACAGTAAAACATGTTTATTAGCATACTAGTTAACAAAATAATATATTCTTGACATTAAATCATAGACTAACAAAAGACTTTTTAAAAAATTATTCAAAGAATATGCCCTTTTTGTCACACTGAAGGATGATTACCTGTGGTTAGGAGTCGGTAAATATGTACAGGATGTTTCTGACCATCTCTCCATACTCTAGACATTGCCTATAGAAAAATAAGTGAGATTATGAGAGTACAGTTGAAGCTGATGGCCCTTTCTGTATAAGGAATTTGTAGTAATATATTTTAAGATTAGAATATAAGGGCGGCGCCGGTGGCTCAGCGAGTAGGGCGCCGGCCCCATATGCCGAAGGTGGTGGGTTCAAACCCAGCCTCAGCCAAACTGCAAAACAGAGAAATAGCCAGGCATTGTGGCGGGCGCCTGTAGTCCCAGCTACTCGGGAAGCTGAGGCAAGAGAATCGCCTAAGCCCAGGAGTTGGAGGTTGCTGTGAGCTGTGTGACGCCACAGCACTCTACAGAGGGTGATAAAGTGAGACTCTGTCTCTACAAAAATAAAAATAAAAAGATTAGAATATAAGATTATATAAGATAAGACTTGTAGTAATATATTTTAAGATTAGAATATAAGATTATAATGTATTTTAAGATTAGAATATAAGTAAAATATTTTAGATTTTACTTATAGCTTTGAAAAAAAATATCCCAGGCATGTCCAAGCAGGTGCCACTTCTTACTTTTTCCTGGCATAATGAAAGTGATGAACACTCACCACGGTATTATAAAATAACTGTAGGGGTGGCATCCAACAGTGAGAGGGTATAGCTTCATCAAAGAATGGAACAGTGAGTTCATGTAGAAAGAATACAAAGAACCAAGTGTAGCATAAGCAAGGGAAGTTGACTCGGATCTAAATAGCTTATGATTCACCCCTGAAAAGTTCCTAGGTTATCTGCAATCAGCTTAGGCTTAAGGGTTTATCGATAATATTATGCAGTAAACTGCTAATATTTTCAAACCCTGCACTGCCCAAAGAAAAGTCTGGCCTTCAACTAGCTTCTAAGAAATCATCTCTAAGGCACTGGAATATCCTGTCGGATAAGAGTATCTTTGTACACCTGGGTCTTGGGCCACACCTGATAGTTTATGTTAACAATGTAAATAAAGTAGGTGGGAAAATTGGGAAAGGTAGTAACAGCTTGACCGCTGGAAGGGCTGGAAACTGAGTACCTAAGGTCAGTCATGCAGGTGCTCTAGGCTTAACAGGACTGAACACAAACAAAAACTCTGGACACCAAGACTTGAGTAAACTTCCCTGGTTAACAATACTCCATATGTGTTGTCATAATTCACCAATGCTGGGAGTATTAAGGGTTGTCCATACAACTTCACTGAGAAAGAACAATTAAAATTGGAAGCTTGTGCCTTATCTCTCCTGGTCTCTGTCTGCCCTTTTTACCTTTTTCCTTTGCTGAATTTAATATCTTTTACTGTAATATAACTGGGAGTAGAGCTGCTTTTCTCAGTTCGGTGAGTCATTCTAGTGAATTATTCAACCTGGAGGTTGGTTGTCTTGGGATCCCCTAACATAGATACCAAATGAGGTCCAAATCTATATAGGTAGAAATTTAAAAATACATATAGACAGACTTTAAAGAAAACTAAAGACTTCTTTTAAAATATTTCCTGCAGGCTCGGCGCCTGTGGCTCAACGGGCTAAGGCGCCAGCCATGTACACCTGAGCTGGTGGGTTCGAATCCAGCCTGGGCCCATCAAACAATGACGGCTGCAACCAAAAAATGGCCGGGCGTTGTGGCGGGCGCCTGTAGTCCCGCTACTTGGGAGGCAGAGGCAGGAGACTTGCTTGAGCCCAGGAATTGGAGGTTGCTGTGAGCTGTGATGCCACAGCACTCTATCCAGGGTGACAGCCTGAGGCTCTGTCTC
>CAUYRH010133079.1:0-13527 GCA_963574655.1 Perodicticus potto
CGCCTGTGGTCCCAGCTACTTGGGAGGCGGAGGCAGGAGACTCGCTTGAGCCCAGGAATTGGAGGTTGCTGTGAGCTGTGATGCCACAGCACTCTATCCAGGGTGACAGCTTGAGGCTCTGTCTCAAAAAAAAAAAAAAGAAATCTTTCCTTGTATGATTTTAGAATGACAAAAATTCATCAAATGTCTATAAAAACATGGATGATAAACTCAATCTTGAGTTTGTTTTGAGAATTAAAGGATAGTCAGGCATTGTGGTGAGTGTCTGTAGTCCCAGCTACTCTGGGAGCTGAGGCAAGAGGATCTCTTGAGCCCAAGAGTTTGAAGTTGCTGTGAGCTATGATGCCACCGCACTCTACCCAGGGCAACAGAGTGAGAATCAGTCACAAAAAAAACTGGAAAATTAAAGGAGGTTACTCAATTCAACCTCTGGGCCGAGAGCACAGTCCACTTACTGTGGCAAATTTTCTGATAGTCATCTCTGAACTCTGTCTAAAATCTTCACATTCAGTGAGTCTAGTTCATATCCCAAGGGGAAACTGAGGTCAGAGACAATCTGATTCTGGAGTTTCTTTCTCTTTTTTTTTTTTTGAGACAGAGCCTCAAGCTGTCACCCTGGATAGAGTGCCATGGCATCACAGCTCACAGCAACCTCCAACTCCTGGGCTCAAGCGAGTCTCCCACCTCTGCCTCCCAAGTAGCTGGGACTACAGGCACCTGCCACAACGCCCGGCCATTTGTTTTTTGGTTGCAGCCGTCATTGTTGTTTGGTGGGCCCAGGCTGGATTTGAACTCGCCTGCTCAGGTGTACATGGCTGGCGCCTTAGCCCGTTGAGCCACAGGCGCCAAGCCTGATTCTGGAGTTTCAATTCTGAACACCGGGATTTCCAGCTGGCTTAGACGCTTCCCATGTACACATATGTGTGTATACATGCATGCATCCCATGCAACCCACATGTGCACACACATGGGTGTGTGCTCACACACACACAATATGTGCATACACAGAAACACATGTACATACTCGCATTTCACACACATGTGCATACATATACTTGCCTACGCACATACTGTTTCCGTGGGGATAGCCCATGCTCATGACCCTGAGAACTTTGACATTCTTAGGAACTGCAGTTCCATGATGTGGCACCACCTACTTCCTTCAGACCCTAGAAAGGGGACCTCACAAGCTGAACTTCTCATGGTCGGATTTTTCTCCAGCGATTCCTTACACTGGACTCCTCCTTACTCCCTCCCAATTACTGAAGCTCTTGGTCCAAATTTGAGGAAAGGGTGTTTCAGCTTCAAGATTTCAGCTTTCGGCTCGGCGCCTGTAGCTCAGCAGCTGGGGTGCCGGCTACATACACTGGAGCTGGCGGGTTCGAACCCAGCCCGGGCCTGCCCAACAATAATGACAACTACAACCAAAAAATTGCCGGGCACTGTGGCGGATGCCTATAGTCCCGGCTACTTGGGAGGCTGAGGCAAGAGAATCGCTTAAGCCCAAGAGTTTGAGGTTGCTGTGAGTTGTGACACCACAGCACTCTACTGAGGTTGACATAATGAGACTCTGTCTCAAAAAAATAAAATAGATTTCAGATCTCATGTCTCAATGACTTACTTGCCAGGAGCAAACCAAAGTTTAAGGATTTGAATCCTTAGTACTAACATGTCCTCATTGTGCTGTGTGACCTGAGGCAGATGATCCACCTTTCTGAGCCTCAATTTCCTCATTTGCAAATTGGGAGTAAATTTTCTAAAATCCATTCCTCTGTTGATGGACATTTGGGTTGTTTATACATTTTTGCTATTGTGAATAATGCTGCTTTGAACATGCATGTACAATTTTTGGTTTGAACACTTGTTTTCAATTCTTTGGGGTTTATACTCAGGAGTGGAATTGTTGGATCATAGGGTAACTGCTTACCTTTTTGAGGAACTGCCAAGCTGTTTTGCAAAGGACCTCTGCCATTCTCAAGCCATTTTGCAAACCAGTCTGGGCCAATGTTTTTAAAATTCACAAAGTTAGGCTCGGCGCCTGTGGCTCAATGGGCTAAGGTGCCAGCCACGTACACCTGAGCTCGCGGGTTCGAATCCAGCCCGGACCTGCCAAACAACAGTGACGGCTGCAACCAAAAATGGCCAGGTGTTGTGGCAGGCGCCTGTAGTCCCAGCTACTTGGGAGGCGGAGGCAGGAGACTCGCTTGAGCCCAGGAATTGGAGGTTGCTGTGAGCTGTGATGCCACAGCACTCTATCCAGGGTGACAGCTTGAGGCTCTGTCTCCAAAAAAAAAAAAAGAGAGAATTAATTAATTCCTAATAAGGCGATATAATAATCTGAGAATGATTCTATACACTTATTCGGGATATGAAGCCTCTTTTTCATGTTTCTTGCATCGTAACACTTTAAATTTGTTATTAGTGAATTACTGAATGAATTAATGATGTAGAAAGGAATGAAGAAAAAGTGGACTATTCCTGGACCGATGATGATGACCGGTGGCATATGAGTCAAAGGTGATAAATAATATGTGTCTTGAATTCTGAGGTCCAATATAAAAGGAATCTTCAGTGTAACCTGGTTTCTTGTACCCTCAATGAATCCCCAATAATAAAAAAATAAAATAAAACAAAAGGAATCTTGTCCATTTCTCCCTTTGAAGGGATACTATTTACAGATGTCCCAAGTGTGCAAAATCTGGTTTTTGTTCCTTGTTGTTATGCTTATAGATATAATAAGTAATATTCTGTACTTGGCATATGCAAAGCTGTTTTTGTAGAATATGAAATAAATATATTTTAAATTATGATTACTTAAATGAAGACTGAAGATCATTAGGGCAACATCTCAATTTATTTTTATCATCTGTTTTGCTTTGCACTCCTCAGAATGGACCCACCTGAGCTGATTTAAGAAGCACTTTTCCATGGCTATGTGCTGTACAGTTACATCTGTGTCATTGGTCACTGACCAGTGTGAGTATGTCCATTTCCTCTGTTTGAACTGTTCAATAAATTAATGTCAAGAATATAGAAGGATCTTATTCTTGGCTTTTGTGTTCATGAGTTCTGAAAAATAACATTATAAAGTATAAATGGTAGTATAAATAAATTTATAATGAATAAACATCAAGTTGGTAAAGCATGGTTATTGTTCAAGTATGCAGTAAGGAAAACTCATTAATATAAGTGGAATAAGTATATTTTGTCTTAGACAAAAGGTGATAATAAAATGTAATACATAATAGTTTTTGATGAGTTTCATATTTTGTGTTTGATTTATTAAGAGGAAAATAAACAAATATTAACATAAAAGTTATAGTAGGTCACTACAAATGTTTTGAGATAGAATGTGTTATGGTTCATTATTTCACTTCCAAGAATAAAAGTCAACAGTCAATAGCATCCTTTCTGATTTACCTGTGCAAGTTTCAACTTGCTCTGCTTATCAGTATTGGAAGGAGGGCTTTGTTTTTGTCCACTTGGATTTTATATTTCTCGATTGTTGTGTATCTTAAAATTTTTGTAATGACCCACGTAAAAATCTGAATGACTATATGAAGGGATAGAGAAATCTATGGCTCAGTGGAGAGAAGGCCTCAATTTTTTAATCATTTACTGTGCTATGCACTCCTTATCATGGACATGCTCATGCTGATTTAATCCATGATCATTAGTTGCATCTGCGTGTTAGATGCATAGAGACCAATGTGAGCAATAGTCAAAGTTGTCTTGGTTTGGGTGATTCAAAGTGTACCAGTCATATTAGATAGCTACAAAGTATTATGTTCATTAATACATACTACAAATATAATAATACAAATTCAAAGAAAGGTATTTAGGCTATTTGTAAATGGCAGTGTTGTTGAATGTTAGGGATTCTTTTTTGTGGTTTATGTATATTTTATTAATGAATTAATCAATAAATAAATATAGGCCAAGTGTGATGTCTCATGCCTGTAATCCTTGCACTCTGGGAGGCTGAACTGGGTGGATTGCCCTGAGCTGAGGAGTTTGAGACCAGCCTGAGCCAGAGTGAGACCCCGTCTACAAAAAAAAAAAAAAAAAAAAAAAGCCAGGCATTGTGGTGGGTGCCTGTAGCTCTAGCTACTGGGTAGGCTGAGGCAAGAGAATCACTTGAATCCAAGAGTTGGAGGTTGCTGTGTGCTATGATGCCATGGCATTCTACAGAGGGCAAGAAAGTGAGACTGTCTCAATAAATAAATAAATAAGTATTTTAAAAAAGAAAATTAAAAAAACCCTTCAAACTAAAACAATTGAAAGCAAAATTAAAAAAAAAAAGTATAGGTAAGAAAGAAGAGAAAAAAGCTCAGTTCTGGACCAGTGATGACAACTGATGTATATTATTGTTATGTATGATGAATAGTACATGTACAACCTTTGAGCTCCAAAGCAAATAGAATCTAATGTATTCCCATGTTTAAGGGATATAGTCGACAGATACCAGGAATATATAAGGATCTTATTCCTAATCCTGTGTTCATACATTTTAAAAATGTATTCAATAATAATGTTGTAAAAGTATCAAAGGCAGGATAACAAAATAAATGTACAATTGAGTAAAACTGAAGAGGGTAAAGCATTGCTCATTACTAAAGTATGTAGCATGGAAAAATATCAATGTATATTTTTGTATGGATACCAAATGGACCAAGTGTATCAGTAAAGGTGATATAGATAATAATTACTAATAATTAATAGCTATTGCTGTAAGTTGCTTATAATTTTTTAAGTTTATTTTATAAGAAGAAAAGTAAATATTACTTTTAATTACTGAAAATCCAAATGAATAGGTAAATAAAAAATAGAAATTATGTGCCAGTTAACAAAAATATCTCGTCATCTGTGCTTGGTAGTCTTCAAAACAGAGCCATTGAGGTGATTTAAGCAACCTTGTCATGATCAAGTTTCTTACGTTACTTCTTTGTTCAGAAAGAGACCAATGCCCTTATCTTGGTTTTATTCATTTGTTGGAAGGTGTTCATGGTAGCATAAAAATCATTAATCAAATGGTTACATGTATCTATGGCCCCATAATAAGACTGATATGAAATAATTATGTTGATCAAACAATATTATACAACATTGACAATGCTTAATGACAAAGATATAATGCATACAGGAAATTATTGTGTTGATGGATAGTAGTGATATTCAAGAATTTTATTCTTGCATTTTTATGACTCATGTTTACTTTATTACTTTCAGTGAAGTAATGATGCAGCCTTTTACAAATGTAAAAATGAATGAAGAAAAACTCAGCCAATGATTTCACATGGGCCAATGATTCCGACTGGTGGCATATGAGTCACAAGCTATGAGTAATATGTGTGGGGCTCACAGCAGTGACACAACATAATTAGACTATTCTTTCTGGTTGCAAGAATCCTACAGACAGATGTTTGGAATCCACAAAGATCTTGTTCATGGATTTAGATTTATTAGTATTAATGGATCAATGACAAAACAATTAAAGAAATATTATTAAATAGATATTGTCAAACTGTGAACATATGAGAGAGGCAAGACATATTATTAATACAAATAGAGAAAACTTTAACAAATAGAGAAAATTATTTTAACAAAATAATTGGATCAAAGATCATCTGACTTAGGATCATATAGACAATGATAGTAAGAATCAGTTTTATTATTCTTAATCAGTTCCAAGTTTGAGGCTACCCCTTTGTTAGAAGAGAAACTGTATGCTTTATGAAAAAACATGAAGTACTTGAATCGTTAAGTAAATGCAATATGGGAAGCAAGAATCCTAGAGGATGAGGTTTTCAATTTTTTTCTCACTTGGTCTGCTCTCGTCTCGGAATGTTTGCATTCCAGCTGATTGAGGCATTCCTCCACGGGCATGTGCTCTATGGTTAAACCTATTTGTTAGCAGCATAGAGACCAATGTGAGTAATAGTTAAAATTGTTATCTTAGTTTGGGCAGTTATTTAAAAATTATTCAATGTGTTACTCAAAAGCGTATAATATATTCAATGATGACCAACTGTATTCTGGCAATAAATATGGGAGTAATATGAAGACTTATTTTGTTAATGAACATATGAAAAACTGAGGATAGTTAATGAAACAGGTATATCAATGTCAGAATGATTCTACGTAGAGATTAGGAGTATTAAGTCTCTTCTTTGGATCTTATGGAACAGTTTTTCAAATTGTTATTGATGAATTAATAAACTAATCATAAACATTATAATAGTGAATGGAGAAAAAGAGGGCCAATCCTGGATCGATGATGACCACTGGTGGCAGGCATATGAGTGTTACACAATGAATATGTGTCTGGAACTCTGAGGTCCATCACAAAAGAAATCTGGCCCATTCTCTCTGTTGGGAAGATCCTGTAGACCAATGTCAGGAAATACAATGTATTTGTTTTGGTCTTTGTGTTCATGTATTTTAATTCCACTTTTATAACTGCATTAATGCAAGAATCAATAAACAATTATAAAAATAAATAAATATATTTATTTGAGTGAAGCATTGTCCAATTAAAAAAAATGTGATGAGGCAAGACATAGTATACGTATTGAAAATAGTGAAGTCCAAAGAAAAATAAATGGTCCATGCCTGTCACATCTTTTGGAAATGATAGTATAGATAGTAGTGATAGTATAATTGTAGATAATGTTCATGATCTGGGTCAGTAGCAATTTCAAAATTGTTCATTTACTTAAAATAAGATGAAAGAAGTATACTTTAATGATAGCCTGAATTACTAATTTAAAAAACATGAAAATTAAGGATGAATGGTGATAATATCTCAAATTTGTTATCTTCTTTGCTCTATTCTCCTCAGAATGGATGTACTTGTTCTGGCTTGAGGATTCATCCAGGGTAATGTGCTTTTTTATTGCACCATACTTTAGAAGACAGATGCAGACCAATGTGCGCAGTAGTGAAGTTCCTTATCTTGATTTGGGTGGTTTATTTAAGAGTATTAAATCTGTTATTGAAAGTATATATAGGGTGGCGCCTGTGGCTCAAAGGAGTAGGGCGCCAGCCCCATATACCGGAGGTGGCGGGTTCAAACCGAGCCCCGGCCAAAAAAACTGCCAAAAAAAAAAAAAGAAAGTATATATATTGTCAAAAAGGACCAACATTATCCCAGTGGTAGATATTGGAGTAATTATGAAGTATTATACTGATAATCCATTCTTGAGAAACTGAGGATAATTAATGAAAAAGATATATCAGTGTTAGAATGAGTCCATGTCCAGATTAGGATAATCAAGGCTCTTAAAGTTTTCTTTAATCTTAGGCTTTAAAATTATTGTTAGTAAATTAATGACTTAATAGACAATCTAGAAATGAATGGAGAAAAGAAGGACCAGTCTTGGATGGATAATGAATACTCGTAGCATTTATGTCAAATATGATGAACATGTGTCTGGAGCTCTGGGGTCTGTCACAGAAGATAAACTGCCCCATTCCCTCTATTTCAAATGATCCTACATAGACCAAGGTCAGAAACATAGAATGAAGTTGTTTTTGGTGTTGGTATTCATGCATTTACATTTTATTTTTATAATTGGGGCAAGGCAAGAATCATTAGACATATAGATGAGTAAAGATAAAATGGATGAGCATTGTAAAATTATAAAAATATATAGTGAGGAAAGAAGTACTACTAATATATATTAAAATCAGTGAAGTCCAAAGAGATATTTTATAAATTATAGATCAAATTCTTAGTCATTTGTAAGATTAAGATCCTAAGAAAATGAAATAAATATTAGTCCACATAATGATGGCCTAAAGACAAGTTAAAAGGCAAGATCATTAGTGAGAATCTCTCAATGTCATTAACTTTTCAGCTCTGTACTCTTCAGAATAGATGATATGTGCTGATTTGAGGATTTCATGGTCATATGCCCCATTTGCATCACACACGGGAGTATGCAGACCAATGTGAGTAATATTCTAAGTTGTAGTCTTAGTTTGGGTGTTTTTTCTCTTTTTAAGGTATAATATAAATCAAAGATGGCCAACCATATCCCAGAGATAGATGTAGGAGAGATATTAAGCGCTATATTGGTAATATGTGAAAAACTGAAGATTATTTAATGAAGTAGATATTAATGCATCAATATTAGAATGATTCTGCAGGCAGATTAGGAATATCAATGCTGTTCTTGGTCTTTTGTGAACCAAATGTTTTAGAATTATCATTAGTGAGCTAATAAAGTATTTAATAAGAGAAGTAAAAACTAATGGAGAAATATAGGATGAATTGTGGATCGCTGATGACTTCTGGTGGCGTATGAGTCTTGTACGATGAATACGTCTGGAACTCTGAGGTCCATCACGGAAGAAATCTGGACTATTCTCTGTGTTTCACATGATGTTATAGAAAGATTTTAGAAACATAGAATATGTTTGTTTTTTTCTGTGTGATTATATATTTACATTTTATTTATTTTTATAATTGGACTAATATGGAAATCTGTAAACAAATATATAAATAAAGGAAGAGAAAATGGTTGAAATATTGTCCAGTTATAAAAATATCTGGTGAGGCAGGATATACTATTAATATGTATTAAAAAACAGAGAAGTTCAGAGAGAAATGGTACATAGTTCAAATTCTGGGTCTGTGGCAAGGTGGAAAAAAAGGATCAGTAAGAGGAATGCCTCAGTTTTGTTATCTACTTCTCTGCTTTATACTCCCCAGAATGGAGTACTTGTGCTGACTTAAGGATGTCTCGACGGTCATTTCCTGTGTTACCACCATGCTTAGGAAGGAGCATGTACAGCAATGTGAGTAATAGTCAAAGTCTTTATCTTGCTTTGGGTGTTTTGTCTGAGAGGATTCAATGTCTTATGAAAAGACATTGATTAAAGATGGCAAACTGTATTGCAATGGCAGATATTGCAATAATATTAAGTATTACATTAATAATGCATATATGAAAATCTGAGGCTAATCAATGTAACATTTATATCTATGCTAGAATGATTTTTGTTTAGAGAGCAGGAGTATTAAAGCTCTTTATAGGATTTAAAATTAGCAGTAAAGTAATAAATTAATCAATAGATGAGGTATTGGTATCATTGAATGGAAAATAAGATGGTCAGTCTTGGATCGATGATGACTACTGGTGGCGTATTAGTCTTGTACGATGAATACGTCTGAAGTCTGAGGTCCATCACAGAAGTAATCTGGCCCTTTGCATCTGTTTCAAATTATTCTAGAGATAGGTTGCAGAAATATAGAATGTGTTTTTTTCATTTTTTTGTGTTTATGTATTTTTATAATTGGCCAATGTGAAAGTCAGTGAAAATGTGTATGTAAATAGAGATGAAAAAGTTTAAGCATTGTCCAAGTATAAAAATATGTAGTGATGTAAGAAATATTCTTAATATTCATTGAAATAAGAAAGTCCACAGAGAGATACATGGTACATGACTGTGATTTCTGTGGCTAATGATGGCATAGACAGTATAAAGTATAGACAATGTTGAATTTCTAGGGCAATGGCAAGTTTTGAATTAATCATTTCTTTAGATAAAATAAATGAAATATACTTTGAATATGGATTACTGATGATAAGTGGAAAGCAAGGATCAGAGGTGATATCTCACTTTTGTTACCATCTTCTCTGCTTTCTATTCCTTAGAATAGCTGTACTTTGCTGATTCCTGGGATCTCCAAGGTCGCATGCTATATTTGCACCATGCTTAGGAAGGAGCCTGTAGACCTACGTGAGTAAAGTCCTTGTCTTGCTTTGTTTACGAGGATTCAGTGTCTTGCAAAAAGGCACATATTATAATTAAAGATGGCAAACTCAAGAACAAATATAGGAGTGATGTAAGGTATTATTGAAAATGCATATGTGAAAAACTGAGGATAATAAATAAAATAAATATATCAATATTAGAATGATTCTGTGTAGAAATAGCAATGGCTGTTCTTGTAGTTTTATAAACTGTAGGACTTAACAATATTATTACTGCATTAATAAATTAATCAAAATAAAAGCTAGAAAGGAATGCAAAGAAAAGAGGGCCAATTCTGGATCGATGATGACCACTGGGGGTGTATGAGTTATAGACGATGAATACGTCTGAAACTCTGAGGTCCATCACAAAGAAAATATAGCCCATTGTGTATGTTTGAAATTATTCTACAGGTAGATGTCAAAAACATAGGCTGTATTTGATTTTGGTATTCATATTTACATATTTCTATTCTATTTTCATAATTGATCAATGTGAGAATTAATGAACAAATATATAATAAATAAAAAAGAATAATGTTAGACATTGTCCAATTATAAAAATATATATATTTTTTGAAATGTATGCATTTTGAAATGTAAGGAATACTCTTAATATATTTTGAAACAGTGACGTCCACAGAGAAATAAATATTTCATGCCTGTGACTTCTTTGGCTAATAATGTTCAATTTTTGGGTCAGTGGCAAATTTGAAATTTTTCTTTTTCTTTAGAGAAAATGAATTAAATATACAGATTGCAATAATGACTGCATAAATGACTAGCTAATAATAGGTGAAAAGACAGGATCAATATTTAAAATGTGTAAATTTTATCATCTTCTCCGCTCTATACTCCTCAGAATGGATGACTTCTCTGTGACTAGGTGCTCTGTTTGAACCATGCTTAGGAAGGAGCATGCAGACAAATGTGAGTAATAGTCAATGTTCTTGACTTGGTGCAGATGGGTTTGTTTAAGAGGACGCAATGCATTATAAAAAAGTGCACAATATAATATGTTCAGAGATAGCCAACTGTATCCCAGTGATACTTATGGCTGTGATATGAAGTACTTATTGATAATGCACATACAAAAACCTGAGAACAGTCATTAAAACAGATATATTAATATTAGAATGATTATCCAAATTAGAAATATCAAGTCTGTTCTTGGATTTTGTGAAATGTAAGATTTACAATTATTAGACATGAATTAATGAATTAATCTACTGACAATGTAGAGAGGAATGGAGAAATAGAGGGTCAATCTTGGATCGGTGATGACCACTGGTGGAGTATGAGTTATACACGGTGAATACGTGTCTGGAACTCTGAGGTCCTTGATAAAAGTCAATTCCCTCTATTTCAAACAATTCTATAAGGAGATGTAAAAACTATAGAATATGTTTGATTTTGGTTTTTTGTTCATATACATACTTATTTCATTTTATAATTTTATCAATGAGAGAATCAATAAAAAGTTATGAATAGGCTCGGTGCCTGTGGCTAAGCAGCCTAAGGCGCCAGCCACGTACACCTGGGCTGGCGGGTTCGAATCTGGCCCGGCCCGCCAAACAACAATGACAGCTGCAACCAAGAAATGGCCGGGCGTTGTGGCAGGCGCCTGCAGTCCCAGCTACTTGGGAGGCGGAGGCAAGAGACTCGCTTGAGCCCAGGAATTGGAGGTTACTATGAGCTGTGAGGCCACAGCACTCTACCTAGGGTGACAGCTTGAGGCTCTGTCTCAAAAAAAAAAAAATGTTATGAATAAAGACAAATAAAACTAAGCATTGTCCAATTATAAAAATATGTGGTGATGCAAGAAATATTATTAATACCTATTTAAACAAGTGAAAGCCAAAAAAATCATACATACTTAACTTTTTTGGCTAATAATGAATAGATCATTTAGATTATTAACATTGTCCATGTTACAGTTCAGTGGCAAGTTCAAAATTGTTCATTTTCTTAAAGATAAAATGAAATAAGTAGGCTTCAAATAATGCTTACTTAATCTAACTGATGATAGGTAAAAAGGAGGGATCAATGATGAGATCATCTTAATTTTGTTATCATATTCTGTGCTCTGTACTTGTCAGAATGGACGTATTTGTGATGACTTAAAGATTCCGCCAAGGTCACATGCTTTATTTGCACCGCGCTTCAGAAGGTGCAATGCAGAGCAATGTAAGTAGTCAACATTCTCTTCTTAGTTTGGTTGGTTTGTTTAAGAGGATCCAATGTATTATCATTATTATTATTATTATTATTATTATTATTAATATTATTTGTAGAGACAGAGTCTTACTTTATCGCCCTCGGTTGAGTGCTGTGGCATCACACAGCTCACAGCAACCTCCAGCTCCTGGGCTTAGGCAATTGTCCTGCCTCAGCTTCCCGGGTAGCTGGGACTGTAGGCACCCGCCACAACTCCCAGCTATTTTTCTGTTTTGCAGTTTGGCCGGGGCCGTGTTTGAACCTGCCGCCTTCGGTATATGGGGTCTGCGCCCTACTCGATGAGCCACAGGTGCTGCCCCTCAATGTATTCTTAAAAAGGTATATAATACAATAAAAGATGGCCAAATGTATCTTAGTTATAGATATAGGAATGATTTGAAGTATTATATTGAATACCTAAGGTTGTTCTGGGGTTTTTCAAAACCAAATGTTTTTAAAATTATTAGTCAATAAATGGATTAATCAATAGACAAAGTAAAATGTATAGAGAAAAATAGGGCAAATTCTGGATCGATGATGACTCCATGTGGCATATTAGTTATACGATGAATACATCTGGGATTCTGAGGTCCATTACAAACGTCAATTCCGTCTGTTTTAAATGATCCTAGAGGGAGATGTCAGGAATGTATAATGAATTTGTTTTTGGCCTTTGTGTTTTTTACATTTTTATTTTATTTTATAATTGCATCAGTGACTGAATTGGTAAACAAATACATAATATGTATAAATAAAGATGGGTAAGATTAAGCATTGTCCATATATAAGAGTATGTGATAAGGCAAGAAATACTATCAATATATATTGAAACAGTGAAGTACATAGAGAACGAAATGGTATGTGTCTGTGACCTCTTTGGCTCATGATAGTATAGATAGTATAAAGCATAGAAAATGTTCTGTATCAGTAACAATTTCAAAACTGTTCATTTTCTTTAAAAAATGAAAAAAATAAACTTCAAAGAATGATTATATAAATCACTCATTTAATGATAGTGAAAAGCAAGGATCATTAGGAAAACATCTCATTTTGTTATCATCTTCTCTGCCCTGTCTGTACTCCGGAGAATGGATGAATTTGCTGATTTAAAGATTCTGCCATGGTCATGTGCAGTGTTTGCATCATGGTTAGGCGCATGCAGACGAATGTGAGTAATAGTCAACATTCTTGACTTGGTTCAGGTGGGTTTTTTTTTCTTTTTTATTAAATCATAGCTGTGTACATTAGTGCAATCGTGGGGTACAATGTGCTGGCTTCATATAGAATCTGAAATATTTTCATCAAACTGTTTAACATAGCCTTCATGGCATTTTCTTAGTTATTGTATGAAGACATCTGTATTCTGCATTTAGTAAGTTTCATCTGTACCCTTCTAAGACGATCCTACCAATTACCCTCTCTCTACCCAGCCTTCCCCCTCCCCTCCCTTCCCTTGCCCCTTTCCCCATATTCTTGTGCTATAATTGGGTTATAGCCTTCATATGAAAGCTATAAATTAGCTTCATAGTAGGGCTGAGTACATTGGATA